>VFFE01007112.1:1447392-1463529 GCA_008921705.1 Burhinus oedicnemus | reverse complement strand
AATGGAAAGCACAGTGGCCAAGCCACAGCAGTTTTCACCAGCGGCATGTCCGTGAGCTACGCCTGCAATCCTGGCTACCTTCTCGTTGGAGAGGCACAGCTGAATTGTACTTCTTCTGGAGCCTGGAGCGTCCCTGCCCCGCGGTGTGAAGGTGCGCTCACCTGCCTTTTTCACTTGCGGATATGCCAGTGATACAAAGGGATTATGGGAGGAAAGAAGGGGAGAAAAGTGAAAACCCACACGCTTGTACTTAGAGAGACTCAGCTCTCGAGTGCTAAACGGGAGAACAAAGTGGAAAACCCCAAAGCCCGTCCTGTTCTCAGTGAAGATTTCCTTCCCTGCAGGGCGGCTGTGTCCCTCCCCGTCGGCGATTGACCACGGCCAGCACGATGGTGAGGAGGTGAAAGCGTTCATCCCTGGGAAGTCTGTAAATTACAGCTGTGACCCCGGCTATTCTCTTATTGGAAAAACAACTCTACACTGTATGGTCAATGGGACCTGGAGCAGCCCTTACCCCCGGTGTGAAGGTGAGCTGTGAATGCTGTTGTTACCCAGAGTGACAAGGGAGAGCATCGCGGTCGCACAGCTTTCCTGAATTTTAACCTCACAAAAACAACGGGGGAACCCCCAGCTCCGGCAGCCGCTTCCCAGCTCATCCTCTGCTGATTTTCCTTTCCAGTGATCACCTGCACAAGCCCCGACATCCCAAATGGAGATGTGGCTCAAGGACAGAGTGCTGCGTACCGTCCCGGGGCCAACGTCACCTTCCAGTGCCACCGAGGCTACGTGCTGCAGGGCAGCCGTGAAGCTGAGTGCCAGCCCGATGGCCGCTGGGTGCCCGCTGTACCCACCTGTGAGCCAGGTGAGTGGGGCACATGGGGGTTTACAAAGAGGATGCTTAGGGCCATCCCTGTGCTCGAAGGCCCTGAGCTCGTGCTCTCTGCCTCACTCATGTCACTGCAGGGCTGACAGTCTCTCGCTCCTCCGTCGGGCAAAACCACTAAAACCCCATTCTCTGCCTCTGCCCTGTTAGTGCTGCCTTGTCCTCCGCCTCCCGTCATCGCCCACGCCACGCACAGTGCAGAGCTCGGGGCAAACTTCACCAGCGGCATGTCCGTGAGCTACAGCTGCCAGCCTGGCTTCTCCCTCCTCGGAGACCCCTCTGTCTCCTGCACGGCCTCGGGGAACTGGAGCCTCCCATACCCACGCTGCGCAGGTGGGGCCGGCTGCTGCTGCGGCTCCCCGTGCGCCCAGGGCTGGCTGAGCATCCATCCCGGGCTCGGCTCATCCTGGAGCCGGCAAACCTGCCAACCTGCGGAACTGGCATGGGGAGGGCGGGACGGCATGTCCAGTGACACCCTTGCATCTAAGCGTGCTTCCAGCACACGCAGGACGCTGTGTTCTTTCTGGTGGCTTTGTGTGTGCATCCTTCCTACATATTACCCTGTCCATCTCCTTTTTAAATTTGTTTTGTCCTCTTTCTTTAGTGCTGCAGTGTCCTTCACCGCCAAATATTGACAAAGGAAATCACAACAGCCAGGACTTGGAAGTTTTCACTACTGGGATGGTTGTAAATTACAGCTGTGACCCTGGCTACAGCCTCCTGGGAGAGGCATCGATTTACTGCACTGACTCTGGAAACTGGAGCCTCCCTCTTCCTCGGTGTGCAGGTACACTGTGCTTCCAAGACGGGAGTTACGGATAGTCTGGGAATTTTTGCCATTGATTTCCCTTACTCCTTCAAAAATTTTGAATCATGCAGTCCTTCCCCTTCTTTTTCAGTTTTGCTTGTAAACCTTTATCTATGCATACTCAATATACATTTTAAAACAACTTTGTGCTGTTGATATCCCTGTTTTTCCGTGTGTTTTCTTTCCTGATAGGTGGCTGTGGAGCACCTCCAAAATTAACCTTTGCTGAGCTAACTGAGGAATATAAAAAGCTGACGGAGTTTCCTGTTGGGGACACTGTGCGATACAGCTGCCAGCCGGGATACATGAGACACCCTGGAGTACCCCCAACTCTGACATGCCTCGAAAACCACACGTGGTCTGAAGCGCTAGCGTTCTGTAAAAGTGAATAGCTCAATCACTTTGGTGTCGGTTGTTGAAAATTGTCTAAGCTACATTTGCGGGTTTCTTAAAGCAATTGTTTAAAAAATGATTCATACATGGCTTCACTAGTCACATAGTTTGGGCAGCTATTGGCCTTTAAAAACCACTTCTTGATTGGTGTCTGAATGTGGACAGATCCTTAAGATACCTTCTCACAGTGCATTACAAAACTGCAAGAGAGGAGTGTAAACTCAGCCTTGTTCTTTCCCAGGGAAACAGTGTAAATACCCGGAAGCACCAAAGAATGGCAGAGTTATTCTGACAGATCTCCTTTTTGGGTCAACCATGAGCTACAAGTGTGAAGAAGGGTGAGTCCCACGCTGCCTTTTCTGACTTGATTTTCTGAGCTCGGTGTTGGGCAACTTACAGTAAAGGCTCAGAGCCCACGCCTCTGCACTGGCCATTCTCCCAGATCAAGCCAGAATTTCTATTTTGGTTCCAGTTATGCCACAGTTGCTGCTCAGGAAAAGAAGAAGCATCTCTCACTTTTCCCTGCCTGTGCTCAGTATATTACTTCGCAAACTTCAGTTTCAGTCTGCCTTCCCAGATGGCCACCCAGCAGGAGCTGAGAGTGCAAGCCAGTGTGTGCTGCGAGGAGGCTCCAGCAGTTTGGAAATCACTTGGGTCTGAGTCCTGAGTTAGCACCTGACCAATCTAATCCACAGCAATTTGGGATCATTGCTGTTCCTCTTGGATCTGGGAAGAAGGAACTTAGTGTCCTTCATTCTCATGTGTCAAACCACCAGAAACACCTCGGGGACCAGCCAGAATCAGGAGGCTGCAGACAGAAACCTCTGGGGGTAGTGTCAGAGTGGGAGTGTGAAATCCAGGCTGAGTGACTTGGTATCAACTGGTATTTCTTTCTGTGTAACTCCAGGCACCGACTGGTTGGACAGTCTCATAGGCGATGTGAGGTTTTTGGAGCAGATGTCGCATGGAGTGGTGTTCTTCCCATTTGTCAAAGTAGGTCACAACTAGATCTGGCCCAGAATTGACAACTTAAATCCTTTAAAACTAAAAAGTGGCATTTCCTGAAAATAAATAGAACCCTGAGGAATAACACTATTTAAACATAATATTCCTCTAGGATTGTTCTGTTTTGCTTGTTTGTTTAGTTGCTTCTTAGAATCTTCCAGACGCTAGCTTTTGATCTTTCAGAGTTACGTAGAATAAAGAGTTGTGAGATGCCTGCAGGGATTCATCCCTTTTGTTTCATGAACATAAATAATAAACTAAGGAAGAAATGTGTCTTGCAGAAGAGTGAGATATTGAGTAAAATTGAACTGGAATCTTCCAAATACTGTACTGTTATCCAACACACAAGGCTGTTTTGTGGGGGTTGATCATTGCAATTAGTCTTTCCTTCAGATGGAATTGCTTTGGAAGGCATGAGCTTGGTATAGTAAAGCAGTCATGACTAACAGCGCTTATGGATTTCTACACCATTTAATATATTTATTGGAATGTATTTGCATTATTCTGGTTATAGGCACAAATCTATGTTTATATATACAATAATGTGGTAACCCTAGGGTACCTAAAGGAACTAAAAAGCCCTCAATTCTTGAAATTATTCTTCTGTGAGTCTCCAAGTACTACCTGTGAAACTCCTCTGAGCAGTGGCACGTTAAGGATGGACTTTAGATACGCAGCAATTACAGCATACATATGGCTCCCTCTTTGAGATAATGAATTTCTTTTTCAGAGGTGGTATGTCCGGTCCCACAGATCCAGAATGGGAGCGTATCTGTTCTCAAGTACCACTACGCATACAAAGATACTGTTAGCTTTAAGTGCCATAAAGGTTTCACTTTGCGAGGCCATCGCACAGCCCAGTGCCAAGCTGATGAAACATGGGGTCCACCCGTACCAGTCTGTGAGCAGGGTAAGTGTCAGCACTCTGACTTGTTAGCATTGCAGATTCCTCCTCGACTGCTCCTACCCACTCACTGAAGCCAAAGTTGGCTTTGTTTTTCCTGTTTGCTCCAACTACTTTAAGGAGAAACCAGAAATTGTTCCTTTTATTTATGCATCTCTTCTCGCACAGGAGATGAGCCAGGTTTTGGGTAATGCTGTAAGTATAAGCATCATTTGCACTTTTCTCACCCTGCTTGTTGCAATTCGTAATTTCCTGAAAATGAGAAATGTGGTAGCAGGACACTGACTATCAGAGAGGAGTGAAATTTTTGCTGGAAAGACAAAGGCAGGATGATGGAAAATGAAGGTAATTGTGCATTGTATTTGCTCAACCAAATGTGTATTTTAAACTCTTAATGCTGCATCTAGATGGAGTGGCAGAACACTATCATCATCCTGATACCACAATGAAGCCAGGTAGGTCTATTCTAAGAAGAGGCATGATTTACTAAATGCTAACTCCTTCTCCCAACCTGTCCTGTTTTTTGCAGTGAAGAGGGTTAATTGCACTTTTTTACTCTCTTGTTACCACTTTTTTTACAATTTAATGTCACCTTCTTACCTTCTCCCTCTCCTCTTTCAGTAGTGAAGTGTCTGCCTCCTCTAAGCATTGCTAATGGGGAACACAGCAGCCATTTCTTAGACACTTCTGATGTAGGAGCACTTGTGCATCCCTGCTGCAACCATGGCTTCTCCCTCATGGGGAATAAGTCTGTTTGTTGTTCAACACATGGAGTCTGGAGCGGTCCCCTTCCTTATCTTCTCAACTTTCTAAATGCACTAAACATGTAGTGATATTTGACTAAGGACTTGCTGAAACGAGCTGTTGCTTCAACAAACTCCACGACTAAAGAAAGAATGAGGTCTCTGTAGCCAAGAATTGTGGCCAAATGCTCCTCTCTATCCCGCACAAGTTTTGCAGTCTAAAGGGTTCTTTATGCCTCGCTGTCCACTGAGTTGGGAATGGAAAAGCAATCAGATTGGAGTCCCTCTATAGGCCTAGAGACATCATTACAATTGAATGCAACACTGATAATGTCCCAAAAGACCTCCACAAGTCCCAGTGCCAGCCTGGGGGCACATGGGGTCCTCCAATCCCCACTTAGGGAAGAGGAAAGCATGTGTTATCTGTCCTTAGATGATTATCCTTTTTGACCTTATCACTCTTGGTAGTGTGTTGTAAGACGTTTAGGAGGTGAGAGGAATCCAGAGTCTAGTGTTTAGTCTGAAGATCCTTCTATCCTAATTCTTCCCACTCTTTACTGCTGCTGTATTTTGTGCCTCAGTTTCTCAGTATGAACACCTTAAAAATGACCTTAGGCCAGCTTTGCCAGCCATAAGGAACCTGTATGGATGTTCTAATAAGATGGTCTTAGAAGTGTGGAATTCCCATTATAGATACAAACTAATCACCCTTCTTTTCTGATATACCAGGAAAGATGATACTGGGCAATGTTCTTTTGTGCAAGGAATGTGCATATGCTGTATGCTTTATAGATGATTTGGGGTGAAGTGAGTGCAGAGGGTTGGGCAGGGCTGGCTCTGTGTGTTGGATTCAGTGCTGTGGGAGTGAGCGTACAGCCATCCACAAGTGCTCCAAAGTTTCCCCTCTTGCCTGTACGAGCTCTGTTTTGATCGGTACTTCTCTCTTTTTAGTGCTGCACTGTTCCAAGCCTGCAGACATCACCCACGGGTCTCACAGTGGCCCAGCAAAAGTGTTTTTCACTCCTGGAACGTCTGTGAACTACATCTGTGAGCCCGGCTTCTTGCTCATTGGGGCAGCAACCATTTATTGCACACAATCTGGAGCCTGGAGCCATCCTCCTCCTGTCTGTCAAGGTGTGTTTTTGTTGCAGAGAGCTAAGAAGAAAGGACATTTAACATGACTTGCCTTAGGGAAAGGTTTGTATAAGGACTAAATCTGAGTCCTTTACTACAAAATAAGTGATAAGAACAAGATCAAGTTTATACCCATTTCCAAAGCCTGATGGAGTTACAGGGTTACAAAATCAGTTGTTGAGCCTAGGTGAAGAAATTAAAGGGAACAATCACGGCTGTGAAGGTACGGTGCCTCAGCTACTCTCTGGCAGTCCATCAGGATCCTCACGTCAACACTGTCTCTCCCCCACTTTCCAGTTGTGAAGTGTCTCCATCCTCCAAGCATCACCAACGGGAAGCTCAAAGGCAACGTCTCTGACACTTTTTCCTATGGAGCATCTGTATCCTACAGCTGCAGTCCCGGTTATTCACTGGTTGGGAATGATTTCATCAACTGCACGGTGTCGGGAACCTGGAGCCAGCCTCTTCCTCAGTGCAAAGGTGTGTTAGTGCTTGGTTTGCTCATGTTGTTTGGAATCCGTGGTGGCAGAACCACGAATTCTGAAAGGCAATTTTAATTCTTGCATGTTTTCCATCTCTGCTCTTGTTGCTATGAATGAGTTGTATAGTAACATTTCCTCCATTAAAACCTTTTTACTTTTAGTAGAAGAGTAGAAACTTTTTCCCTTCCCTTTTTGTGTCTCTCACTCCCCAGTTATCGCTAACAGGAAACAAAGGAAATGATTATATCAGAGAAGTTGTCTCTGATGGATGGTCTATAGATTACAACTGAGCCTGACTATTTCCCTCTCGGAAAACACACCTGTATCTGTGACTTGGCACTTCTGTGTAGCTCACTGTGAAGGCCAGTCATCGGGCAAACTTGACAAAATGCAATTTCATGAATGTCACAAGACTCCTAGTGTGGGTGTTCCTGCAAAGAAACTGGACATTTGCCGGAATAAATTCATTACCCACACAGGGTGCTTCCTTGGTGGAGTTGCCCCCACCTCAGTGACTCATGAGTTGAAACATGCTTGGGTAACAATGAGAGGAAATAACGTACCAAACGCTTGTGTAAATAAGTCAGAGGCTCTTCAAAGGAAGCAGTCTCACAGAAAAATTCTCCCCGCCATGCCACATTCTCTTGAAGTCTCCTTAGTAACTATTACGTGTGAAAGGAAAAATAAACATAAAAAAAAAGATGTTAAATAAAGGTTAAAAGTTACATGTTGACATTTCCCCTTTGGTCTCCCTGAGAATCTCCTCCTCCAGAATTCTTGGGCTTGAACTGTCAAAGACACTTAAATTGAAGGAACTAATTCACTTGGTTGAAATCAGTGGTAGAAATAGCTCAGACAGCTGGACTAATTAATATATTAATTATTGATAAATAATACGGCTGGTGACAACTTTGAAGGGTAAGGGACTTCTACAGCCTAGACTTGAGTTATAATCCATTGGCTCTAAAGTTCCCACAGAATTCTTCCCTGCTACACTTTTCTTCTCCAAATGTTTTGGTAGCTCAGTATCAGAAAAATCTGTTTCTCTGGTAGGCTTCTCCCAAAGTACCCCTACTCCATATGATTTTCCATCTGCCATGTCAGTGTGGAAGAGCTGATCTGTACAAATACTCACATGTGGGAGTGAGACGCCAACCCTCTTCTGCAGCCACAAAGAAATAAATTGGCCTCTGGAATAAGAATTAATTCCTGGTTACATTCAGAAAGAATTCAAGAACAAGGTCTTAAATAACCCACAGTCATACTTCTTGTATTTTACGTTCCCTCTCATTAAAAGCCCTTTTTTTGTTACTTCTAATTTCAGAGATCAGATGTGTATTCCCAGAAGTTCAAGGTGTTAAGGAAGCCATAAAAGGAAATACTTACCGCTCTGGGACTAACATCACTCTTGAATGTGATGATGGTTACACATTGGAAGGCATCAGTCAGATTCAGTGCCAGGAGGACTTCAGTTGGGACCCTCCTGTCCCAGCCTGTAAACTGAGTGAGTGAAAAGTGAATGAAGCAAAGATCAAACAGAAGCATGGAAATGCATTTTAAACATGCAAATGTCTTCCTGTATATTAAAAAAAATTATACAATGGTGTGGTTTTTAAGAAATCCTGTATTGTAGGCCTTAGCAGTAAAGCTTTATTGATAAAGCTGAGAAACACTGTATTTTGTTAGAATAGTTTGCTGATTTTTCTTTTTCTCTTCCCTTCAGCATCACACAAGTCTGGTTCAGTTGGCCTAGGTAAGCAGCCCAGAGACATTTTTGTGGCTAGGTTTGTAGCTTTATGCAGTGGTCTCAGTGGCACCATTTCCCTCTGCTCTTGAAGATGTGTCTTTTGTGCTGATATGCTTTAAAACGTACAGTGAGAATAACAGGCGCTCTTCTCTCTCAGGAGTCGCAGCTGCAGGAGTCCTGCTTCTCCTGGCTGCAGGCATTGTCTGGAAAATTATTTCTAAGCAGAAGCAAGGGTAAGGCGGTCCTCTGGGTGTTCATTCCTGTCCTTTGTTGCCAAGTCCCAAGTTTTATATGCTTTATACATTTGAAATATTTGCCTGAGTGTGCCTGGGTCTTGTATCTTCAGCTCATGCTTGCAAACTGTACAAGGCACAGCAACCTGGCATCGATGGTGTGGTTAGGCCGTTTTATTTCAAGACTCTCTCCTAAGGGGAAACCAACCCGAGTGTTCTTTTACAAACCAATACAAGTCACTGTTTTGTTCTTTTTCACTTAGCTACTATCATACATATGAAAATGACCGTTACCAAGCCCCTCTGGACCACACAGCTGAACAGAAACGTTCATGTCTTCCATAGAAGGTATGGATTTATATTCCTCAACATAAAATATCAGTTATAGCTGCAAACTTAAGTTGTTCCAATACAGTCATTCAAGTGGAAAACTCCTTCCCCTCAATACTGTTTTAAACATACTGGGTTTTTTAAACATCCTGTTTTTCTTTCTGACACCACCCTCTATGTGTGTGTTTCCTTTTCCACAATCTGAATAGATGGTGTTCATGAGTCAGACTTCCAGGCTACGCCTTGCTTCTGACATGCAGTCGCTTTTGTTTGTAAGGATTACGGGAGAGCTTGCTCTCTAAA
The DNA here is from genome assembly GCA_008921705.1 of Burhinus oedicnemus. Lineage (NCBI taxonomy): Eukaryota > Metazoa > Chordata > Aves > Charadriiformes > Burhinidae > Burhinus > Burhinus oedicnemus. The sequence goes on along the minus strand of VFFE01007112.1, from coordinate 1,454,564 downwards.
AAACCACCTTAGCAGCAGCAGCATCAGAAAAGGACACTCAACTGGGGCCTTTGAGGTTTTTTGCTTGCTTTTACGCTTACTGCAATGCCATTTTTACTTACAGGTGACTCTACTTTCTATGCTGAATCTATTGCAGGTAACAATGAATTTTCACTGTTAGCACCACCCTGAACATAATCAGCTTTGACTACAAAATGGCACCTGTAAATATTAGCTCTTTTATTTCTGTAAAGCCTGGTTTTAGATAATTCCTCCTTTGAAACAATGCACATCCCAGAAATTCTATTCTCCCTCCCTGAGTTATGACATGATCTCTACGCAACAGTGTGGAAACAGGAAAAGTCTAATTTTAACACCAGCATGCCGTCTTTTCCCTAGGCTGGGCACTAGTGCTGCCGCCAACCCAGCATTGGGCTCGTTCTCCGAACAACGAGCGGCTGCTGGTTGCATGGAAGCGTCGCTCACGTTGAGACTGAAATTCTGTGGCAAAAAAGGCACTTTACTGTAGGATCAACGTTAATGCTCCTTCTGCTCGCATTAATTACTGTAAGGATCTAATGAAGTTCAAACGGCACACAGAACAGATGCTGTTTCAGAGGGATTTCTGTGTCCTGCTGCTGTCTGACAAAGAACGTTTCCCTCTTCGCAATCCCTGTGATAAGCAAGATCCAGGAAAGCGTTCCTGCATGTGTGGAAGTCACAAGTTGTTAAACCAAAGATTGTGTTAATAACAAATGCCTTCACGTCTACAGCATCACCAGACGCTGCTCTGCATTTTCTTCCAGGAACTCTTATTCGCAGTGTTCCTCTACGAATGCTTCACCTAATAAAAGCTGAATGTGGGACAATAATTGCTTTAGGGTTTGCCTCTCCTTTTGTGTCCGTCTAGAGCTTTTAAGTCTTTTGGGGTTTTTTTTAATACTGCTCTGCAACACACGCGGTTTATCTTTCAAAGGAGAAGCAGCCCTGCAGAAAGCTGTTCATCCAGGGCTGGCAGACAGGCGCCTTCATTTTTAATTAGCCTTTGTTGGCCTTCAAAGCGCAGGAGCTGCGCAACTAAACACGCTTTGAGGCTTTTCCTCTTTGCTGGGGATGTGGGCGGCTCTCCGGGGACCCTGCCCAGGAAAAGGGCCCGCTCTCCCCAAGCTGGGGCCTCTTCCCACAGACGCTCTCCTCAGGCCGGTTGCGGGGAGAGGCGGTGCCCCCGTCGCCGCCATGTAAAGCGCGGCTGCCCCGCCCTTCCTGAAGCGCCCGCCATGGCGGCGGCGGCGGCCGCCGCTGAGGGAAGAGGCGGGCGGCGCAGCGCGCATGCGCCCCAGCCCCGCGCTGCGTCGCCGCTGTCGCCCGAGCGAGGGGTGCGGAGCGGCCGCTCCCGCTGGGGCCGCCGCCGTCATGGGGCCGTCGCGCCGCCCGCCCTCCCGCGGGCCGGGCCTCCTGCTGGCGATGGCGCTGTCGTGGCTCGGCGGAGCGCGGGCTCAGGGTGAGGAACGGGCGCTCGCTTCCCCCGCCCGCCATGGCGGAGGGGGCGAGCTGGTGGGGCACGCCGAGCCCCCGCGGCCTCCCGGCCCCGAGAGCCACCGGGAGGAGGGAGAGAGCTCGTCCTCCCCTGGCCCTGAGGGGGCTGCCGGGCCGCGGAGGGGCTGCCGGGCCGCTCGGGGCGGCGGTGGGGGGGGAGAAGGAAATGGCTTTAGGCGGTGGCGGAACCAGCGAGCTTTGCGGGCGGCTTCGGTGGGGTTTGGGGCGAGAAGGTGAGAGAAAGGTGGTCTTGCAAAAATGGGCGTGCTGGCTTTGGGTGCTGGTTCTGACCCTTCAGTTTGAGGTTTAAATTTCTTTTCTGCTTTGGTAAATCGCTAAGCAATCGTACAGTAGATTGGAAAGGGAATTAGTAGGTATCGTCAAAGGGGTGAAGACCTCTGTCGTGTGTAAATCGTGCAAAGGCTGGGCGGATCTGACACTTGTGTCTGGGCTGCAAGGTCTTGCGTGTGTTCCGAGTCCTCTAGCGTGGAGGAGTTTTACATTATGTTTACATTAACCGCCTCTCAAAATGTCCCTGGGTCTGTAGGGCCCCGTTGGTCCCCCGTCGTAAACTCCCCTTTGTGCTCTGCCTGGCCTTTTGTCTTGGGAAGGGAACTGAACGGTGCGAGTGTGGCTGGTCGGTTTGTTTTTCCTGCAGCGAGCTAAGTAGGCGTTTTGCTGCGGACGGGTATACAGGGGTCATGTATTTAACTACAAGAATAAAGCAAGCAGACAAAAGATATGAACTGGAAGGAAATGCATTGTCTGGGTAGAATGCTAAAGAAGAACTTGAGAAAACTGATGAGTAAGGAACCTGTACTAGGGTAGAGTTGGACATTGGATGCAATTAAAATATAAATTAAAAAATTGAAACTTAATTAAATGTACAGATAACCCTGGCTCTTAAGAATATCACCTCTTTCATTTGCCTTAAAACCTACTGAATAAGCCTGGCTTCTGTGCCGTTATGCCTTGACTTGTATCTCTTCTTGTTGACAAGATTGTGTATTGCTTTTTTCTTCCTCTGACAGACACGTGTATGCCGCCAGATAGGCTGCAATATGCAGAGCTTGGGGAGAATTTCAGGACAACGAAGAGCTTTCCCGTTGGAACCACGGTGTCGTACACCTGCCGGCCGGGGTATATGAGAATCCCTGGAAAATCAGTAACTCGTACATGTGGTGAAGACTTACAGTGGTCACCCATAGAGCAGTTCTGTACAGGTAATGTGTGTATGAGCTCTTTTGTTTTTTCCCTTTGATATTTAACAATTTTAGTCATTTTTTAAGTGAGAATTAGTATTCTCTAATGTTTTAAACGAAGCTTGAAAAATGCTAATGACAGAGCAGTATATGCCAAAGACTTAGTCTTTGTATATAACTACAAAGATGGAGATTTGTTTTTTTCTTTTTTTTTTCCCCCTCCCCCTAGAGAGAAAATGTAAGCATCCAGGAGAATTAGAACATGGTTCTGTTAATGTGACAGATCTCACATTTGGTTCAAAAGCTACTTTTTCCTGTGAAGGAGGGTAAGTATTTTGGTGAAGTGAATGAATCCTCTTTATTTTTTCTGTTTAGACCAGATTTGAACCAAAGCCAAATTTTCTTATGCAAGTTCCATTCCATTTCTGACTTGAAATGTCTCCTGAATTCTACCTGGAGCAAATTAAATTACAGTTAAATTTGATTTGATTCCCTGGTTTTACTTGCTGTTTGCATCAACCAAGGCTTAAGCTTTTCAGTGACATTCTGCAGAGTGAAAACTAGAATGTTAGGTCTAATGAATTCTTTTAATGCTCCTGTGGCAGACAGCATAAATTTATATATTCATTACCCTTCGTTATTATGTCGAATAATGGCCCACCTGTCTGCGTATAGCAAATTAAGTCAAAAGCAATAACCTCTTGCAAGGTTTTTTCCTGCCTTTTAACAGCTTATTTTTTTTAGTATTAGTAACTTTGAGCATTAGTATTAGAGGGTACAGATCTTAGAATGGCGAGACTTCCATCACTTCCTTTAGTGATGTGTCATTTGCTTCTCTTTTGTTTTCAAAGTTGAGACTGTTAGCAAATTAAAAAAAAAATCAGATACCATTCTCATTATAACAAAAACTTCGTGTGTCATGTCTCCATAATCACAGAACAGAATTGTATAAACAAAGTTTCTACCTGCCTGTTGGAGAAATGAGAGATTTCTTAAGTTTCACCCCTTTAAAAATTTGTACCTGTCTAGATTCAGATTACGTGGAACTGATGAAGTTTACTGTGTAGTTAAGAATAATGGAGTTGACTGGAGCAGAGATCTTCCTTTCTGTGAAAGTAAGTAAATTACTACAGTGTTTATATTTATATTCAGATAGTGGTAGTTCATTTAAAAATAGCTGTGTAATAGAGTTTCCAGAATAAGAAACGATGGTAAAATAGGACTGATTTTTATTTTTTTATTTTTTGGAACTATTTGGAATGTGCCTGAGGAATGATCACTGAAATGTATCTGTTATTTTGGTAAAAATCAACCTCTTCTTGAGATTGAGACTCCCTATAATAGATGACCGTCGGTAATAGTTATAACTGTAGCTTGTATTACAAGTAGCTATATTTGGATTTTAAATGCAATTACTTGAAAGTCAAGGCTTGCTACTTCTGAGATGAACAAGGTAACAGCAAAATTCTATCAGCTAATTTCTGTGATTTATTTCTAGGAATTCCTTGTAAACCACCTCCAAGCATAGCCAATGGGCACTACACTGAAGCAGCTAGCTATGTTTATCAAACAGCAGTAACCTATAGGTGTGATGATGTACCGCGAGGCGCACATCCCTTCTCGCTGATTGGCCCAGCTACTATTTTCTGCACATATGATGAACACTCAAATGGAATTTGGAGTGAACCACCTCCACAGTGTAGAGGTTGTTGGGATTTTTAATATACTTCTTTATTATAGCCTATGTGACTCCGAAACTTCAGTATCTGTCCCTTTTTTGGAAGGGGGTGGGAGATGATGGACTTCCCTATAGAAAAGAAGAAACAGATACTCTGGTACTAAATTTGATATAGTTCCAGTGGAGATCAAGTCCAACTGCCTTATGGATATTGATTGATTGTAACACAGAATATAACTAAAATTTAAGTTAAAACTTTATATGTATGAGCATGCTGTTACTAGAAGTGACAAGGACAAAGTGAAGGAACTGAGAGATGATAAAGCCTGGGTAGCTGAAGAAAATTGTGTAAAGAGCGAGAATGTGGAAGCTAGATTATGAATAGTAAAAACGTAAAGAAAAACTCTTTTTTCCGACCACAGCTACTATGCAAATGCAGAAATAAACGCAAAGTCCAGCAAGCAAAATCTTGCTTTGCCAGACGTAGGGGGAAGCACCAGCTGCTTGCATGTTGTCATTTGAACCCTAATCAGTACCACTTTGTCTTCTGAAATTCTGCCACTGTACAGGAGTATGTCTTTTGGAAGTGGAATGTGATTATATCAGTTATTACAATTTCTTATTTGCCTGTGTACTGTTACAGCTCAATAGCTTAAGGTGAGGACCTTCTCCACCTTCAAGAGAATAACTTTTTTACAAAGCTCCTCCAGAACAGTTTGAGGAATTAGATACGGAAACTTACAGGTAGTAAAAGGATGCTGTGTCTGTTGCAAAGATACTGTTAACAAATGTTTCAGAGCTGTTTTTCTTCTACCTATTTCAGTGGTCAAATGTGATAACCCGAAAGTTGAAAATGGGAAAAAAAAAACTGGATTTGGACCTTCCTATACCTATAGGGACTCAGTCATGTTTGAGTGTGATCCAGGCTATTTCATGATCGGATCGGACGTAATTACCTGTGGAGAAGATAACACCTGGTCTCCTCCAAAACCAACTTGTGAAAAAAGTAAGTTTTTAAATAAGAATTCAACTTCTCTTGTATGTAGAGGATGTTGTACATTTGTCTTAGCTGAAATTTAAAATCATAACACTATAGTTGGAAATTAGAAGCTAAGGAACTTGACATGGAGCCTCATCTATGGGCAACCATTTTAGGTGTTCGAGTGACTCTTAACCCTGAAGAGTTTTTGGATGAGAGTGAGTTGAGTTACAGACATGCGTGTAGAAGTTATGGCGTGGACATACTGTGATGCTGCTGCATCATAATAGCATCATGGTGGTTGTTCTAGTGATTTCATGTGGAAATACAGGAGAAAAGATGTGTTTCTGATTCTATTAGAAAGAACTAGGAGTATGCACAATGAGGAAACATAGAGTGTCCTTCTAGAGTAATCAAAATTCTTATGTGTCTTGTGTTCTCTTATGCAGCTCTTCAGCTCTTGCTGCCCAGGCATCTTGTATGGTGTGTAGTATATTGTTAGGTTTTCATCGGGCAAATATTAAGTCAGGGCTGGGGACATTGCAGAGGTCTTTCCGTAACCTTTCTCCTTCCTCTTTGTGCTAGAGGGAGAGAGAATGTTGTTGTAGAGTACAGTGAGAGAATTTTTTACAGGCATACTCTAATAATGAGTTCCCAAGAATGACAACCACTTCTGCAAAGAGTATGTTTGGGTGTTCCATAATGAATGAGTCTGATAAGGCACCTGAAAATGATTCTAGAGCTTACAAAAATAATCAACCAAAAAATACAAATTTCTTAGCTACCACATCATAAGATCGTATTACCTTAATGAATGCATACAGTGATGTTTCTTTTAAGTTTTCTAAAGGAAACATTTATATTTGTGGTAAAATTAAACTATTCAGATATGCTGATCTGTTTTTCTCATACAAAGACAATGTATATTTGTGGAGTGAGTTAATGAATTATGAAATATTTAAAGTTTATTATCACTAAACTTACTTTTAAATTCATGTATTAGTTACTGAAGTTGTATGTGGTGCCCCAAAGATCGCACATGGAGTAATGATTCCAGTGAAATCTGTATATGAAGAAGGAGAGTCTGTGCAGATAAAGTGCAATGCTTACTGTACTTTTCCTGATGGTACTGAAGAGATGACAATAACTTGTCAAGGCCGGAATACATGGAGTTCTTTACAAAACTGTGCATGTGAGTAGAACTGATAATTGGTAAAATCAAGGGCAGAGTGACAAGTTCCAAATGTCTGACGTAGTAATGTGCAGACCCTGAAAGTCAAGAGGTCTGTCAGCAGGGCACCAACAGACTATGTTAGTAGGGTTGTGGGTGTCATGGGGTGGAGTTTCAGCAACTGAGGGAAGCTTTCAGCAGGGTTGGAGTCCTTGTTCCATCTTAGTTTTGTTTGTGGAAATTGGTAGAGTTCAAAAGCCAGCGTGAAAGATCTGTTCAGGGAGTGTTTTCTGAAAATTCTTCCTTTGATGATGGCAGACTTTATTCTCGCCTCACTTTGCAGCATGTGGTCACTTGCTATAATATAAACGGAGGCTGTTATTACTTTGATGCAACTGTTTGTTCTAATGAAGTTGAGATGTGTATTTCTGTTAATGTGTCTGAAGCATGTCCATCAACAAAAGTATCTGCAGCCTCTAGGAAGCAGGAAGCCTTTGCATATAAAACGTCTTAAGGATTGACTGAGCTTTTGATATTTACACAAATGCAGGGACTTCTTGAGGGCAGTTTTTTGAATCTGCTTCATGTACCAGCTCTGTTCTTGGACTTTATTCCCTTTTCTCCTCC
>VFFE01007112.1:1374799-1444572 GCA_008921705.1 Burhinus oedicnemus | reverse complement strand
AGGAATGTGGATGAAGACAGTGCTATTCCTGCTAAAAGTTTTTGAGGCTTTTTTGTGAGCTAGAGGTGATCTTTATCACTCTAATGCTTTTTTTAAATTCTTCCTAAAGTGGTTGTGGCAATTGTGGTGTTCCTGGCAGCCTTCTGGGTCTACAAGAAATTCTGTTCACAAAACGGGTGAGTAAGCCTACTTTTTTATTATTTTTATTGCAAATTTCTAAATGACTAAGCAAAAGCAGTGCTAACACATATGTAAGTTTCTTGAGCTTTATCTGCCCTTTCGTTTTCAAATGCCTGATGGTTATATGTGAGCTTATCACAGCAGCTGATGTGAATCTAAAGTGCCTAACAATGTATTTGACTTGGGTTTTGTATCTGCTATTCAGATAAGCTGCTAATTAACACTTGCACTAATTTCAAGGAAGGAACAACCTTGTTCTTAAGCTTGTATTTAGCATATGTACACTTGCCAAGGAAAGTACTGTTCGCATCTACTCTAAAACATGTGAGTTTACCTCTTAAAACCAGTGGTAGTATTGGCTTGTGTGGGCTTGTGTTACGTTATTGCGTGGGTACCCTCTGGCATCACTAGGTCTCACAGGCTTTAAGAGCCAGCGTGCTTTACGTGAACTGGAAGCCTTGGAGGTGAACTATGGAGCTTCCTCTCTTCTACATAAGATGTACCAGTGGTAGCGGAGGGTAACTGGAGAAGCATTGTGTTTTGGACCAGAAACACCTTGGAAAAAAGTAACACAGGCTTAGTTATCAGGAAGAGGCGAAAAATAATTTGACCTAAATCAGTGCTCCTATGCTGTTTGAAGAAACAGTCAGCTTTGCTACTAGAATGTTTAATGTGTGGATCCACTCAGTTTTTTTTCTCCTGCAGCAGCAATGATTGGTGTCCCTATGTTAAAGACTTGCAAAGTCAACTGTAGAATATTAGATGCCTAAATAATAGTGTGTTCTTCTGTTTTTAATAGACATATAGGTCCTTTTGAACTTTATCTTCAACTGTTATGTATGCTTTTTCATGGAGGGGTGGCAGGAGATTTAAATGCCTCTTTGTGCCTTGCTTCTTGCAGTAACGTCTTATTTTAACTTCTTGAAAAAAGCCTGTTTTACTGGAGAAGTAGTTTCTAACATGCAAAATACTGAAAATTCAGAGCAAGTTAGGTGGTACACATAGAATGTTATGATAAGCATCTCATCAAAACTGACTTACCTTTTAACAAAATCTGTTGGAATTTATATGGGGTACGTGAAGCAAAGGAAGGGATGCTGCAAATAAAGTAAACCATAAAATACTCCTGCGGTTCATGTTTGTAATGAAGTACACACAGTACTATTCGGGAGAACACTGAAGCTAGCTTATATCCAGTGAGGTTTTACCCTTAGTATCTTCCACACAGGCCATACAGTATCATTACAAGGGCCAGAGTGGCCCTGTAAGCAGGCTGTGTGCCTGTGTGCCGCTAAGTAATTTAGTGCTTTTGAGCAACTGCTTTTCATCCATGACTTGGATAATCTGCGATCTGGATGGTCCAAGTAAGTGTACATGGGAGTTAATAGTATTAGGGTATCACTTTCTGCCTTCATCTGTGGAGAGACTTCTCAGGGTTTAGAAGGGAAGAGGGATCTAAAGCAACATCATAAAAAATTAAAGAATATTATATTTCTGAAAATTTTACAACATGAAAAGTCTTATTGCGCCCAGTGCTTTCCTTAAGCTTCATCGCTGTGAACATCTGACTATTAAACCTCTCTCTTGTCTGAAAAGCCTGATCTAATCTCCTTTTATTAAGGCCTAGATGTCCCTATTTAGTTTTCTGGATTCCTGATGTAGTCGAGCCTTTGTGAACTGTTGTGCCTCCAGTACCTCATACTTGCTGGGTTGTAGTCTTCAAATTACAGCAAAAATCTCTTCTTGCCCTCTCTTTCTTATGTGTTTGATCTGCCAGTTCTATAGGACATTCAATTAGACTTTTTCCCCTTCTGCTGTTCAGCTCGTATACAGTTGATGAGAGTTGCAAGGAAACATGTATTTTAAAAACTAATGTACCAGCTGAGATGGAAGAAACTGCACAAATGAATTAATTGAATCTTAAAAAGGTATATGCTTTCCACTTAATTTGGACTTTTGCAATGAAGCTTAAGTGTCTTTTTTTATTATTGTTTACTCGGAATTTCAGGAGGAGCGTGGAATCTAGCTAGCTGTGAACCTCAATTTCCTATAGAAAAGACTGTAATAACGGTTCATTCATTCTGGGAGGACAGGGTATACTACATAAAGAATTATCATTTAGTAGTGTAAATGATAGCTTCTGGTGACTGCGTATCACGTATCTTAGATTTAGGTTGTCTTTAAAGAATGAGTAACATATTTTTCTGTAAGATAGAAACTATATATACACACTCAGTAGAACATTTGCACCTGTTTCAGTAATGTGAAATGAATTCCAGTAGTGTGTTACTTTTGTTAGCTAATAGCATAATTCCCTATATAACTAGAAGACTGTTGGAGCTGGAAACCACTTTTGCTGCATTACATGGGCACTAGAATTATAAAGGTAGTGTGCATGCTTTCAGAGAAAAGCAGATTACATGTCTGCCAGAATTGATGATTCATCTGTGTTTTCAGCTTTCTAGAAGAAAAATAGAATAAACAAGGTGCAAACAAATTCTTCTTTTTAAACCATTTTATAAAAAGGTGATTTCTTTTTCAAATTCAGAGTTCTGTAGCCGTCAAAAGGGTTGCTTGTTTGGAACTGATTTCCTCTCCTATATTTTAAACTAGTGCTTAGTCCAGTAGTCAGATGTATTTGATGATGGTTACGATTACTGCTGCACTTGTGTAGGGTCAAATTAGCTCTTTCCAAAACCTGACTCTTCAAACCTTGTTACGACAGGACAGACTTAAGACAGGACAGCTTAGTTTGACTGTTCCTTGTCAGTATTTTGTCATTATTACCGTAACAGAGTTTGCACCACAAATACTTTTGTAAACTGGTATCTTCATTTGTGTCACTTTTCTCCATTGCATGAATTCTGCGAAGGTAATGGTTGAAACATTGTCTCTTACTCTAAGTTGATGTAAAGGTCTTTTCAAATGCATAGTCTTGATTTTACTTACTTTTAAAGAACAGGTGACTTTTCAGTATTTTTGTTAAGTTTGAGATGGCATATAGGAAAACTAAGCTTGGAGTTTCTTCCAAAATAATGTATGGTTTAAGGAATATAATTTTTACCTCTGAAGTAAGATGTTTCTAATTGAGATAGGATTAGTTTTCTGGGTTAGTTTGGATTATTTTTGGAAAGAGGAAAAAAGGGAATGAGAGTCAAGAGTTCTTATGTCCAATCTTAACTTTTTGCCCTGACAACGATAAGAGAAATTAATGGTCTGGTATGTGTACGCACTATTAACATCTGAGTTTTTCTTATGGTATCTAGAACTCCTCAGAGACCTACAGTAATAGTGCAGGGGTTTGGTATGGGTTTTTTTTTCTGTAAAGCAAAACAGGAGTTATTCAAGAACTTGAAAATACGTATATATGGATTTAATTTTTAATTTTAATCCTAATATGTTTAATAAGCGGACTACAAAATCAAAGTTCTCGCAAACTAATATTCAGCTTCTAGTTATGTACTAAACAACATACTGTATTTAAAATAAATTATAAGGTATGCTCCTGATGTAGCCTCCAGATTAGTTAGGAATCCTGTAACTGTTCTGTGTGTTTTCAGCTTTTGGTAATACTCGCGTACGGTCCATTCATAACATGAAATGATCCATTTGGATCAAACACTGTTCTACTCTGTGGGTCATTCTTAGCAGTCTAGTGGCTGAAATGAAGCAAAAATGTCCTCAGTCTGGCAATTGCTTAGTAAGAAGAGGACAAGTAATGATGTAGTTTCATGACTTTACCTGTTGATTTAATGATAAAACTAAGGATGTGCTTTCAGAATAAATGTTAAAACTATTTAAATGTAAAATCTCTGATTTGACTTGTTTTTTTGTTTGTAGGAAACGTGACAGCACTCCATGTACTGCCGAATATAAGATCTGTAAAGCGTGAATGACCTTTTTTGGGGGTGGGAGGGAATTTGCAGTTGAATATACCTATCAGAAATGGAAGATGATTGCACTTGCATTGAGTTTCTGTAGATTAATATCTTGTACTATGTCGTATGCTACTGATTAACTGTGGTAGATGATCATTAATAGGGTAAAAAGAATATATATATATATATGCTTTTCCTTATGGGCCACTCATGCTGTCTTTTCTGTGTATGTGAAATGGACTTAAAGGCACATACCTGTAGCATGCAAGAGTGTCTGTGTCGGCGGGAGTACTGGACGTATCACTGTCATAGTACCAGCTGCTGCTGCCTGCTGCCTTCAGTGCTACCTCTTTTCTTACAGAAGACTATCCAATATTAGTTCTGCTCACTAAAATCCGAATGTGCTTCGTGTTCATTTTTGTGGTTGAGGCGGTATAAATTATTACGTTGTCGCATGTATTCTGAAATGTTTTATTACTCATTTCCGTAAGAGATTGGTGCCATTTAAGGCTATGTCTTTTTTTAAAGTATCACAGTTTAGATCTTATATACCCTACCTCTTTGTTTGCCAAAGTTGGTTTCTGTATATCTAATGAATTAAAATGTGCCTTTAAATCAGAGTTTTATAGCTTTTTCCGTTGCCTTTATGAAGGAAAAAAGCCATATATATTTCTGGCTCTTTGATATAGTCCCAGAAAGACTAAAGTGGATTTGTTGGAATGGAAAATTGACAGTTTCTGTAGCAAAGGTATCCCCTGCCTTTGCATTTGTTGGCCTATTGACAGAAGGTACCTAATTAAAGGAACTGTGGAGAAATCAGTGCCAGCCATCTCCTATCAGGAGCACAGCATAAGTTCCGTAGGACGTTTGATTTTTCTTGAGCCTTGATGTCAGTTTCGGAGATAATTTTGTTGCTTAGAATAGAACGGGCGCTGTATGGATCTTCCTTGCTTTTTTTTGCTTGAAATCATATATTCCACATAGAGCATTTGAAATCTCTGTATACAGACTGCGATGCTAAATCTAGCTCTGTAATGCTAGATTTAGCATCAGATATCTGTTTGAGAAACAGAAGCCTTTCCCTGTCTGACTCTCTTCTCTTTTCATGTTAAAGGAAGACCAAACCAGGTTAGTTGCGGGATGGGTGCGCTGGCAGTGGCGGTAGATGAGGTCTCTCTGTACATAGCTGCTTGCTTCATGAAGTCTTTTAGTCAAGCCTGGGACTCCAGGAGCTCCCGTCACAGCGTTTCCCATGAGTTGAGACTCAGCCGTCCATTGATAGCTGTTACTTTAAATGCATACTTGCTACTTCTAAATCCATATTAAAACCAGAAGCTTAATGAGGACAGGTTTTGGCTTTGTGAATCTCTGAGTTTGCTATCAACATACAGGCAGCTTACAAGAATCAATTTTCCCAGAAAAACCAAATTGCCTCACTTCAGATGGCTGAGGCAGCATTTAAACTATTCTTTTTGTCAGTGGTAGATTGGCAGTGCTCTCCACTGTCATGAACAGATTGTTTGAATAACACAGAACTATTTAGTGGTTCATAGGGCTTTTTGGGACAGTCCCAGCAGTTGTATTGTCAGAGTTCATAATAGTTTCTGGTTATTAAAAAGGAGTTTTGGCTACACGGAGTGACTTGCTGTTCATTGCCTAGCCAATACCTAGTTTGATAACTGTTTGTAAACACTATGATAATATACTGGGAATTGAGTGTGTTGGTCACTAGCTAGCTTGGTTATGTATGGCATCTTCAATGTTTTAAAATATGCTGAAATGCTAAAGTGAAATAACTGTGAAAAACGGCCTTATTTTTACACTTTTTTCCGGATGTAAAGACTAGTGATGACTTGTAATATTGCAAATAAAAATGTTAAATTACTTAGTAGTAAGTGTTTGTCTTTCATTCGTCATGTGGTAAGCAGATTCTTAAGATGATTTTTTCATGTACCAAACTTGCATTAGGTGGTAACTGTTGAGATTGAAGTTTGCAGTTTGTGCACAGAATTACTTAATGGTAGTGTCGAGAATGTGTTTTAATTTGCTGAGCAGCCTTTTGGTTTTCTTTTTGGAAAAGAACCCAGAACCTCTAGAACCTTACAGTGTTCACTCCTGAAAAACTTTGTAAAAACTTGATGGAGAAGAGGCAGATTATCCTGTGGCTGTTGTGATGTACCACTGTGTCAAGAGCAAAGCCCATAGTGTGCTCTGATGCTTTTGTCCAGTGTGTGACAGATGTAATCCTTAGGGAATAGAGCTTAGGCGTTTTTAAGTAAAATGTTAAGTAGAATGTGATTATTTTTAATTGTATGAGGGTCACACTCAAAATGTGCTTAATTTTCTTTGCAAAGGAACGTGTGGAGTCAGCTGCCTTACAGAATGAAGCCTTTCAGAGGGTGGAATAGAAAAATAACTAATATGCCATATTTTTTCACATTTGTGGTTGTGATTCTCAAAATCAATTGGTGTGCAAATGATGACAGTGTGTAGACTACACAGCTTTTATGAAGTTTTGGGATTGCAGTGAGCATTGATGGGCTAGGCAGCTACTAGGCAATCTGACTTAAACTTTACCAATTAATTTGTCCTAATTGTCATGAATTCTGCACTATTTTTCTAAAACTCAATCCCACATGAATTACTTCATTTTAGAATCTGGAACTGATAATTAAGAGTCATGAACACATGAACTTTGTGCTAAGAAAAAGACTGCATGTAATAAAAATGTGTTGTTGCCATCTACTGGTAAAGTAAGTGATGTTCTCGCAGTGGCAGTAACAAAACATAGGTACAGCATTACCTAGTTTGATGTTAAGTTGTGTGAGGTGTCAGGGGTTGGTAGGCTTCTCACTGTTACATTTAAAATCAATGTAATTGCTCACTTTGGAGCATGGTTCATATGGGATGGTGAAAGCCTGAAATGAAGAGGCTTGCAGCAGTTAGATATTGTCCAGCAGGGAAACATGTAATCTGTCTACCTGAGACAGAGCCCAATACCAAGTAGCACACAATTTTATTTAAAAGGAAAAAAGAAATATCTGAGTAAATAACAGGTTAAGGCAAACAAATAGCACATGGAATATAACTGGTCGGAAGGTTAGGTGGCTGTGCTCTCACACATGGGCCCTGGCTTGCTGGAGTTGAAGAGTCTTAGTTAGGTGTTTGAACAGATGCTTCGCTTTCTCGTTAAGCATCCCTCCTAGTTGAACGTGATGCTGACTGTCCTCCTTTTGTGCTGGATGTTCGGCCTGTAGGTGTAACTTCAGGTCAGAGAACAGAAAAGCATACCATACGTGTTTGTGAAGCAAAATCGTGCTTCTGATGGTGTTTATTTAAAAGGACTTTGGGGGGCGGGGGAATGAAGTTTTCCATTACTGTTGCTTTTCCCCCTACATCATAACCGATTTCAAATGGTGCTAGACAAAAACTGAGACTCTGAACACCAAGAGAAATCGGTCAGCCTGTGTAAGAGACATTTTCCTGGCTCAGAGAAGAATCCTCTTGTAGATCACAGCTACGCGTTCTTTAAAGTGGTCTGATCAAATGCTTCATCCACACAGCGATCGTCTTTTCTGTGTATAATAACGTGTTTGACAGTAGTGAGGTCAAGCAAAAATAGTTTAGCTTCATTTTAGTGGTTTGGATGCAAGGGTATAGAAGTCATCTGAAACATTACTAGAAGTTACCAGCAATAAACTTAAAAAAATCATTCTAGAAAAAGGAGTGGATTCTGTGTGCACCAGTGTGACATCATCATGATTGCTGGAGGCACTTTTGTGTTCAACTGCTGAGATCAAATTGTTGGAGGGAATTTCTGTGTTTGCAGAGCAAGTCTCTAGGAGCTACGGAATGATAATTCTATGGCGATAGAGTCCCCAAGCACAGAGTGGAAATACATTTGCTCTAAGTTAGTAAATTAAATGTTAGGGTCCTAGTGATCGTATAATAAAGGAAACGTACTCTGCCTGTCGGGATGCAAGAAGTACTACATTGGTTTTCATGCAACTTTCGGATCACTTTACTCTGACAACTTTAACTCAATATCCATTGTTTATTAAGTAGAAATACATATGAAGGAAGCTGTTCCTGTTGTGGCCCTAGCTTGAGAGGGTGTATACAGTGGTTGTATAAGTGTCTAGAAATCAGATGATGTTACAAAGTGGATGGCTGGCAAAAAAATAACCATTGGAAAAGGTGCTGTTTTAAAAAGTAGAGGCCATCGGGGAAGTTAGCAGCTGCTTGATCTCCTCCCACGCTGTAATTCTTGCTCCTAGAACACTGATTTCAAATGGTGCTAGATACGAAGTGGGAAAATCTAAGCCACCATGTGAAACCAGCTTCCAGAGGAAGACACATCTCGTGCATGGCTGCAGGCTGAGAGAGAAAATCCTTCATCTCCACCGTACCTAGAGAAAAATTCATTTATTTAATTTTATTAGACAGTAAGACAGTTAACTTTGGGTTAGTTACTTTATTGACACACTTTTTTTTGGCATCTTGTGAATGGTTGAGGTTGATATAGGAGAAATGAAATAGGTGATGAAGAAACCTACCACTCTGGCAATGACTAATTTCCTTTCATTGCTGGGTGCAATACACTGATGCTCTTAACAGCAAGTAGTGAAAAAGGTCTGATGATTTTGTAGTGCAGAGTATGATACTGATGGGATGGGGAGGGGAAGCTTGTGTTGTACAGAAACCCTTTTTTCATGCCACTGCAGATAGAACCAGGCCATAACCCTCATTCTGTCCAAGGCAGAGAGTGTTCTGGCTTTTCATCGCTTACTGATCTCAGCATCATCAGAGAGGACAGCACAGGTCAGGTGCTTTTTGTGACAGAGAAAGGAAATGTGACAATCATGATGGAACTTCCTTTGTCAGCTGTATCACACGGCCTGTAAATAGCAGGCTTTTCATAAGCAAGGAGTTGCAGATTTTTGTGAGACAAGTTTTAAATTCTGTAGGGACAATGAAAATAAATTGCATGGCAAGTACTGTGAGTGTGGGTCAGAACGAAACCTAAAAAGGGAGCCGTTTGCAAATCTAACTGTAAATGGTTCAACGAAAGTTGTGGAGGAAGTAGAAGAGTGTGAAAATGAGTGGCTGACAGTTATTGGAAATGGAACAGGTCTGAGCAGTGCTGTAGTGCAGCACAGCCGTGGTAGTTAACCTGCAGTGTACGTGTCTCAGTACAGCGGGAACAGATGGGGCGTCTTGAAGCTGGTGAATGACTACAAACATGCATAATTCAGGAACTATCAAACCCTGGCCACCATGTCTAACCTGTGGTCATGCAGAAGCTGATGTAAAATGGAATAAAGGACAGCAGAAGTGGAGTTGGGAGTTTCACTTACTGATGCCCTGTGGTTTTGGCCACTCTTTGCATTAGTTTTGTAACCAGATCCAAGAATCTGCTTCAGTACCTACATCCTAATGTGCACCCACAGGCAGCAGAGGAAAGGCGCAGAGAAAAAGAGCATGTCCTTCCAAGAAAGGGAGGTGGAGGAAGGGGAAAGAACTGTACTAGATTACTGTGTCTGGATATTTACTGTAGTTTCTAAATCCATTATCTGGGGCAACAGGGTGAAAGGCGAGTGGAAAGCAGGTTCCCTCCCCAGTGTCTGTCTCGCTGGCACAGTTATTCATGAGGCACGCTGTATTATCAGTGTAAGATTCACTACTGAAAAGCTGGTCCAACGGTTACTGCTGACAAGGGGTCAGTTGCAGCACACATGAAGTACCACAGCAGCATCTTTCAGAAACAGGCTCAAAGTGAGGGTTGCTTTGCTTTTTTCTTGTCTCAGTATTGAACATGTGCCTTAATAAGACATCTTTATTAGAGTTTTCAAAAACAGTTGGTGGAAATGTGACTTCTGTTTGTGCTGCTGAAAAGGAGACCTTCTCTAGAGGTCGGAGGCTTCCAGAGTCTGAACTGGGTCTGAACACCTATGTGTACCTTCCCTTCCCCTCCCCTCCCCAAAGCTGACTAACCTTTCCAGAAATACCATGCAGCAGTTGAATACCAATGGCTTATTGATTATATATAGTTTGAGAAAACCAGATTTCACTTCAGCATAATTAAGATACTGCTGCCCCTCGTGCAGGCTACCTGAAGATTGTCCTATGCCTTAACAAGCTCCTCTTCCCTCCAAGCAGCCCTTTCTGCCAAACTGCAGGTACACCTTTTAGGAAGGAGGCATCTGTGACAGCGTATGCTGTTCTTTCCAAACCTAATAGCGTGCTTGGGCAGGCAGCAGGCAGAGGGGAAGAGAAAAAAGAGAGCAGTTCAAGACGCTGTGATACACTGCAGTCAGCTATTAATATGCACACATGCAGAAAAATAAACCAGTGCTTGTCTCAGGCATTTGCTGGGTGTTGAGTGTGTGCATATGGACACATACACGTGTGTGTGTGGAGACAAGCAAATGCTATCAGCTATAGCTGGCTTTGTCAAAGTGTTCGGGAGTTTTCACTAAATAATAGCAGAAAAAGTACAGTATTATCGTTCTGTTTTTTTCTTCCTTTTTCTGCCATGTTTTAGTAGCAGTACTGTAGCTTCTTTCAGAAGGAACATCTCAAAGCCCTTCACGGACTTCACACTGCTTTATACCTGGCACATGAGACAAAGGCAAAAAGGGAAGAAATCCCTGCCTCCCCCATGAAAGGGAACTTCCTCCCTAGCCTAAGGCCTTTAATCTAGTCTGCAGGAAGAAGGCAAGCCTGAATGTCACAGACCTGATTTTTCACAACCTGCAGCTTACAAGTGAAGGCATTTCTGGGGCTTCCACAGTAAGCAAAACAGATCTCTGCATGATCCCGTGTGCATCATAAATATTTTCCTCCATTTTCAAGTCATGGAGTCAAACTCGTGGTTTGTCAGACTCTGGTCTTCCCTGGAGAAGGTATTCCCATTTTACATGCGGAAAGTCTGAGCTTGATGCATCATCCTCACACTCAAGGAATGAGTCAGACCAGGGCCAGGTGCAGGACAGAGGGGTGTGACAGTACAAGTGGTGACCTGTAAGGGGAATTGAAATGAGTGAACTTCTAAGGTTTCAAAAAAGCTTCCTCAGCCCGGGGGAGCGTGTAACTGCATCTGTTTGTTTGTGCAGTTCTGTTACTGTGTGGTGTTGCGTAGGTCAGGTATGGACAAATGTGCCTGAACTTGCAGCCTGAGCCGGTCGGTCGGTCGTGTGTAACGCTTTCTGTGTCAGCAGCAGCGCTGACCTGGGCTGAGTAAAGGCAGGGTGGGTGCTGCGATGCTAGTGGAGTTGGTGACTGTGACTAGAAGATGGCTCTAGAGATGCTACTGCTATTACGGGCAGCAAAAACACGTGCTCCCCTCATGAGTTTAAAGCATAACAGAGATATTTTTGTTTTTTCCCCCCCTCTATTAGGACCAGAATAAAAACTCCAGATAGCATTCCTGAGTGAACATAAGTCTATCCCATTAGTCCTACTATTGTAGCCTTATAATTGCAGTACAAATAGTAAAGTGAAAAGCCAGACACACTGGGTCTGCGCACCTTGTGCTGTCTGCCCCCCCCCCCCAGCCCCGAAACCCCACGGTAGCTGAACACCGGGCTGTGGCGTGCTGTGGGTAAAAAGCCTGGAGAGCCTTCTGTCCCATTTAGCTCTGTTTGAGCAATGGGACAGTCAGGCCTGCTTGACGTTTTGTGTCACTAATTTCAATTCTAATTAAGGGTAATCTGTCAGAGCAGTCACTAGCATTTGCCTAACTGTGCTGAACCGTCAACAAGCTGCCTATCATTCTAACCTGTTGTTTAAAATGGTGCAGTTGTTCAAGGGTTTGGGGATGAGGGGAAGGCCGGGTTTTTGCTGGCTCATTTGTTTGACGTATGGAGAAGCAGCTTTTCCAGATAATTTAGGGCAGGCCAGGTCATAGGCAGTGTCTGCGATGGCTGAAATTTGGCTTGTGATGAGGTCTGAAAGGCACATCTTGGCCTTTTCTCTTTGCATGGTGGCCTCCCTGAAGGCACTCTAGTGTGTGGTTAACTCTGGCTGCTTTGGGTGAGTTTTGATAGAGCTCATTGTCAGCACTGGCAAACAGGTATTGGTGGTTCAGATGCAGCAAACCTCATTTTGAGGACAAGATTGTTCAACATTAGCATTGACCCAGGCACGCCAGTGATGTGATGGGCCATACCAGCCTTCTTTTTACGGTTCTGCCACACTGACCCACATTTTATGTGGTGCTTGGGTCTAATAAAGGAGGCTAAAAAAAGTGCAAGAGGCCTTTAATTTGCAGATTACAGATCTTTTGAAGAAACTTGGAGATAGTTCATAACAGTGCAACATCACTAAAATAATTAGGATTTATTCACAAGACCTGTTTTTTTTAATCGCAGAACTTCGTTTCAGACTTCTAAGCAAAATACAACACTTACTTGCTATTTGTTACTGCTTGCCCCAAAGCTATTCTGAACTGAAGGGAGCAGTTTTAGCATGGTGACCATTCTAGGAGTGCTAGATATTAGGGTTACGGTTTCTAATCTTCTGCTTCCCATCTGCTCCTCTGAAATTGCTTTGACTTGCCTGGAGTCAAACAGTTTTCTTCCACCTTTGCTTTCATGAGAGTTTCTAGGAAAAACCACAGCCTATTTGGAGGGCACGGGAACTACTGAATCACTGAATCCTGTTGAGGATTTCAGATTTCACAAGGCACGATGGGGTGAAACTGGGCAAACTTACACAGGGGAAGAAAAGTATCGCACTTACGTGACCCGGGTCATGAAAGAGCAGTAGGAATGTGCAGCACTGAAAACTCATCAAATTTAGCCATACGCGACTTGACTGAACAGCACATTACAAAACTAACTACACTAAAAGATATTATCCACCAAAGTAGCTAAAACCAGAAAAGTAATTTTCTATTCCTAACATCTGTACCTAACCATCACCTTAGACTGTAAGTATTGATCTCAGGTTTTGAAAGCAGTCACAGGGAGATGATTATTGTGACTTGTATAGTCAGTTCAGAAACATGGTGTTCTCCCAACACTACCTTTCCAGCTACTTCAGGTAATGTCAAGACAAGTCGTATTTTTCTCTGTGTTTTTCAAGAGACAAAAGAAAGTCCTGTGCCAGTGAAGAGCACAAGGAAACAAATACTGCCAGATGTTTACTGAAGTATAACCTGCCCTTAAACCAGACATTTGAAAACAAGCCTTCAGTACCCAGCTGTATCTTAAGACTATCGGCAGTGGAAGGACTGGGCAAAACAGCTGGAGAGAAACATTGACCAAACTCCTGGCTGAGTCCCCTGAGCACAGGAGCTGTTTGGTTTGTACCTGTTCCCAGGATTTCCATCATTCTGTCTATCGCTGCAACTTCACTGTATGTTTGAGAGCCATCGTCAATCAATGTTTAAGAAGCATTTGAGCTGTATGTCCACATACAAAATCAGTGGCTGCTGTTGGACACCTACTATGCACCATTTGCACTGGATAAAGAGTGTTTGTGTGGGGAGCTGAAGAGATGTGCTTAACTCAGAAATAGCTCTCTTCCTTGGAAAGCTTAAGGTCTGAATCACACTGTGTTGGCTCAGTTTTTAGCAGACAAGCTATCACATATGCCTCCCTGTAGGCGAAGAGTCGTCACTGGCATCAGGATTAGCAGCCAGGTTCTTTCCCTTTGAAAACTAGAGAATAATGACACTGAAGGCTAAGGCTGACTTTAAGCACAGTGAGGGCAGGAGACGGCCCAGGGCTGAAGGCGTGGGGAGGCAGGCTAGCAAAACTGGGAGCAGGAAGGGTCCAGTCGCATCCATGCTTGGCTTGCACTGGCCCCGTGTTCCTCTCTGTTCAAAAGGAGCCAGGTAATATTCTCCAAATTGAGCTTTGTTATTGCAAAGCTGGGGACAAAGTAAGTTATTTAGCTCAAGATCCTTGAGGCATTAACCACTCCACTGCCGCCTATGAAACTGGGAAGACTAGAGCCAGCCCTAACATATCCATGGTTGGTTGCCCTGAGTCAACTGAAAACACTAGTGACATGGACAAATTGGAACACCGGAGGAAAATGCAGAAACCTGGGAGGGCACAAGACAGCTATTGAGCTGAGGCACCTGAAACCGAAAGCACGTGAGAGACAACACTAGCTTGACAGACACTGGTGAACTTGGAGAAGCCTGTGGAGGATAAAGACTACAGGAACAGAAATGCAAATATACACAGATACTTTTTTTTCTCTGGAACACAGTGTAAGTTGATACCTAGTCCTTAAATACACACCACTCCTGATTCCCGGCAGTTCAGAGGAAGTCTTGGGGGAAAAGGGGATGAGGGAACTAGTGCAAAGTTTTTGTACTTAGCTGAAGAAACAAATTCTAGATAGGGATTTTAAAATGCTTCTGAGATGCGGAATTTTTTGGATCTACGCTTTTGGACTCAGTGGCTCACTACTGCAGTAGCGTTAATTTTCAAGCCTCGCCTCCAGGTTCAGGACTCAAGCGCTTGCCAGTCTTGCAAGAAGTGTGGATTGGGAGTTCCTGAACCAACTGGTCGCTGACAATGAGTCAGGGGAATGACCTTGCAGCAGGCAGCTCACGGTACCTCTCTCGGAGCCATGCCAGTATAAACGGCGCTGGCATCTCTGAATGCTGTTGAAACCATTTTGTGAGATTCCCGCGTTGGCCATTTCTACTGCCTTCTACTGCCTTTGCACCAAAACTTTTGGGTGGGTGAGAACAGAATAGAATACTCCCTTCTTGTTCCATAGCAAGGGCATCTTCGCAACCTAGGCTTGGGACTATCTATATCTATATACAGATATATAGAGGATATATCTCTTGCCTACATCTCTGTCCATTAGCATCAGTGACACAGATACTTAACCAACTTAAATGTTACCCTTCTCCCCCAGCCACACCCATATTAAACTGAAAGAAAACACTGTGAACAAGTTTTAGAAAAAAATACATGACAGCAGTGAATTTTATGGATAGGTCTGCAAGTGATTCGTAAGAGGAGTGAGGGTAGAATATTTGGCATTTGGACATTTTAATGAATTTTCCCAAATAAGAAAAGAAAAACATTTGCATGTAGACTTTAAGCTTCTCACAGCATCAGTAGAGCTCCTGACACAGAGCCCAGCGCTGTATTTGTATGACATGGAAATTAACAGCAGCAGCAGCAGCAGCGCTGCAGGCTTAGAGTCTACTCTGTGAGCAACAAAATGGCTAGGGGTGCTGCTGTGTTCATTCGAATTCCTTCACCGTTTGTGGGTGGTGAAATAGGTGGATGCCGATATCCCTGCCACTTCAGGTATGGTTGCGACCTTTAACATCAATATTAAATTAATGTTTCTAACCATATTCAAGCTTGTGCCCTCATCAGCTCAACTCCGTAAAGCACAGACAGGAACCAACAGCAAAATCGGACTGCGTCACAGATGTAACATGACCATCGGCAAAACAAGTGCAGAAAGACATCATGGCTGTCTCGTCAGTCAGAGAGCCTTCCTTCGATATCAGAGAAGAGTAAGATGGTAATGCTTTTAAATTTATGTCGTGAGCATTTGCAGTCCTTAACTTTCTTTACCAAATTTTGCAGTCCTCGAACAGTCAAAATTCCCAAGAAAATTGCATGTATTTTGCCAATAGACCCAACGCATTAACAAACACTGCGTCATAATGCCGCACTAAGGCTGAGAGACATAATAAACCCCACTTTACAAAAGAAGGAAACCAAAATACAGAAAAATGAATCAGCTTACACAATGTCACACACACAAGTGTCAGAGGGAGGAAGAAATCACAGCTTTCCCAAGTCCTTTTGCGGCAATACACAGAAAACCATTATGGAACAGCTAGCCATGTACAGCTAACATACAGTAACAATACCATCCCTATGCGCAAAATCGCTACCGTCCTACAGAAATACGCCGTGTCCCCTTCTTAGCCTTGTTTCTTGCCAGTCCCACAGATTTACCTGCTGACAGTAACCTCAATTCCTGAGTAATGAGATTTACAGCTGAAGTTTAACATTGAAATAACTCCTCTTTTATCTCTGTCTCCTTACCCTCCCTGCATTTAGTCACAATTAAACTACCACTGTGGCAAAAAAATGGTAGTGAAAGGAATAAAAACAAATGCATCCCTACGCTGAACACAGATACTCAAAAAGTCCGCATATGCCTGAGCACGTATACTGGCTGCCAGTTGGACCTCCTTCCAAAGGACTAAGAAATGCCGTTAAGAAGCACTAGCTTTGCAAATTAATGGGGTCCTCCGCCCCACAACTGTGATGGGGAAAAATGCAAAGGGTTGTCCGTTCAGACAGCACTGAGTAAAACGGACTCAACCCACCCATTTTCCATGCAACCAAACATTGTTTCTTAGTCCAGCTCCTGGCTGTACAGAATTACCTCCGCGGCTGGCTCGTACTGTTCCTATATATGTGTGTATTTACGCCTGTCCGTCTTGCTGCAGGGACCACCGTTGTTGCTGCTATTCCTGTTGTTCCCCTGCTCTGCGGAACTGGCGCTGCAGGAGGCAAGGATGCTCCAAGGGAGCCAGCTACAGCCAGCGAAGGCTCAGTGAGTCAGGAGGGGTTGTGACGACTGCAGTAAGAGTCTGAAATTCCCTATGGAATCTGGCAGAAAAGGAGGGGAGGCAAGAAAGGTGGAGATGGGAAAGAGGAAAAAAAGTGGGGAGTGGCACCTACTGTCTGTTTTCGACTTCCCTGCCTGTTCCTACCACCGCACTGCCGTTGGAAATGGCATCCTCCCCTCTACGGCACTGCGCAAAGGAATGGAGTCGAGGATAAAACCGCAGCGCGTACGGCCTTTGTAACCAAACAACCAAAATTCGGTCGGGGTGGGTGTACGTGTGTAAATACAGCCCTTTTCTCTCCCTTTCTCTCAGGCTGCTGGTCAGAGGACAGGCTGCTGCTGAAGCGACGGAGACGATGGACGCAGTATGTCTGAGCCGGTTCTGAACCCAGCGGTTGTTGCTAAACAACCGGACCCGACGCTTGAGATGTCAGCAAGTGAGTAATATAGATTAAATGCTTATGCTACCACATCCTTAAACTTGTTTAAGCCTCAATATGATGAAAGGCTATGGTATAATGTTCCCTGCTGTATGAGAAAGCAAAGTTACCACTCCACTGCATAATCAGGAGACTTCCTCGGCCAGAAGGACCAAGCTCAAAGCTGGTTGTGTCCTCAGCACTTCCAGGCAGAGTTGCCATCTTCATTGCTGGTCGCTTGAAGAAGAGAGGTGAAAAAATAGTATAGTAAATGGTTAAGAGAGAAAAATGTTCTCCCCTTCATTTCCTCATCCTCTCTCTGGAGCTGCTGTCTGCCCTCAGTCTCCCATTCATCCTTACCCAGTCTTTCCCAATCCTCCTTTAGTCCCTGCTTTCTAACGCTGTTATTTCTTTTGCAAACCTTTACAGACCCGTCACTTAGGGCCGTCTTCAGCCCTCACCGAGCCTGTGGCAAACTCGCACTTACGCAAACAAAAGCTGAGTTTGGGCAAGAGTCTTTTTCACTTCTTCAGTTATTCCCACGACATAATTTCCAGGTGCAATCCCTGCCCCGAGCAGTTTACACTCCTGCTAACACTTCACCACCCTTATAAGGGAGAAGGAGGAAAGCAAGCGAGAGGGGAGAAAAGCCCCAAACCCCGGGATGTTCCCCTTCCCGTGGTTGGCAGCTCTGACACGTCATCGTCACGACTGCAGGGCGAAACGAAACCTCCCCGGCACCAGCGCGGGGCACCCTGGGGTGGGGGGTCCGGCACCCACCGCACCCAGGGGAGAACTGCCGCTGTCCTGCCGGCTGCCGGGAGCCGGGCGGGCAGGCGGCGGGCAGGCAGCCGGCAGGCAGCGGGCAGGGAGCTGCCGGCACTTTGAAGCAAGTGAAATCAACGTTGAGATTTGACACCCAGTCGTCGGCCAATCCGGGAGGGCTTTTCACCTGCCATCACCTCCTCCGCCAATCGGAGGGCGCCTTTGGGCTGAGAGCCCTCCCCGGCCAATGGGGAGGCAGCTCCGCCACTTAGTTAATGATGCAGCAGTACAGGGAAGACTATCACATGTGAGCTGGAAGGCTGCCAACATGGAGACACGGAGAGAGCAAGGTAAACAACTTTCCAACGCCAAAATGATGACATTTAATCCCTAAATGCTAGCTTCCCGTCTCGACTCATCCTTAACCCCTTTCAGCTGGTGTGGAAGCGTCTGGAAGGCACCGTCTACCTGTCCCCAGTGCTTTTAAAAACTGGACGACATGCCCTGCAATGATCACTGCGTCACCGTTTACCACTTTCCGAACTACGCAGTGACAAACCTCCAAGCTCTGAAACGCAGAGCGCCTGTTAACCCCTCCACCGAACCCTCGCCAACATGCCAGCCTTTAGAGAGACGGAGGGGAATAAAAAGCCCAAACAAAACGTGAAAACAGCAGTCTTTGCAAAGTTGTCATCTCTCCCCCACGACTACTACCCTCCTCTGCAGTACAGCAATGCCGACAAGAGTGACATTAGTACAACCTGTGCCGTCGTTCCATTGAGAAAACAGCTCTGACGCAGAACAGAGCAATCATACCCAGCCAAAATAATAATACAGGCACTTTGGGATCCGAACTTAGGGACGCCGGGGGAAAGGGACACCCTGCAAATAATTAAAATACGTAGATGCAGCTCAAGCCCCATCCTGATCAAAGGGTACGTACGTGGGAAAGATGAACCGGACCGAAGAGCTCTGCCCGTGCACCATCTGCGCAGTCCTCAGCCCTCCGCTCGCTGTGTAGCGCCGCAGAATAGAAGGTTCCAGAAATTTCCTTTCCGTTAACCCTTTCGGTGTCTGCCCACTCTCCCTCCCCGCGGGATTAAGCGCGCCGGGTCTCCAGCATCGTCAATGGGCGAAGCCTCCTACGCCAACCGAGCCCAAATACGATCTTTAAATGAGACTGGATGGTGGCAGGAGCCCAGTCCCTGGTGTTGGTGTTACTTCTCTTTCTGGAGCCCTCTCTGCCTCTCTTGCTGCCTCTCTCCCCTCTTGCTGCAGCAGGGCTGTTGCTGGTAGACCTATCGACGGAGCTTGCTCTCTCACTCTCTCGCTGAGCTCTGTGACGCAGCTCTAAATTCTCCAGCCTGCTCCCTGTGTTATAAGAGCGGAACTGCAGCTTTCCAGGGAGCCCGTGCCAGCGGTGCCAGGGCCAGGCAAACCGAGGGGAACGTCGCTCCTGGACTCTGCACCTTTTTTTGGTAATTATTATGTTCCTCACCTCTGTTTCTGTGCTTCCTCCAAGGCTCTCAGCCTCACATCTCCTTCTCTGCTTCTGAGTCATACTTACTAGGTTAACTCTTTTAGGATTGGTAGTCAGCAATACAAATCTCGAACAAGCGCAGCTGAAACCACAGCCAACTTTGTGGTGGTTTCTGCTTTAAAAAAACCAAAGCAAATCTTCTTGGCTCTAAAAAACAAAAACACACACACACACACATGAGCGCACACACACACGTTCTAGTAGAGAGTTAGTGCTTTTTGATTAACTGTTTCGGTGACAGGAACCACTACTTGACTTCCTAAAATAAAATACTCAGCAGGCAGTTACCCTGAAGCACAAGACAACTTAAAAGGAACTGCTCCTGTGAACGAATGCAGGTCTTCTGGGCGTAAAAGCATGAAGCTGCTGCTGGACCCACAAGACCCTGCTACGCTGGCCACAAGACATTGATCTGAATGTGATTCAGCCACTGGGCAGATGCGTGGTGTCAGATCAGGTACTGAAAGTGCTAGAAAGCTATAGGCTCTTCTTAATCTGAACACTATTAATAAGTGTTACCACACACACAGATTCAAAATGCTCAGCGTAGGCAGGGGAACTAATAACTGTGTTCCTGGAGTCACCAGAATCTAACAATCTCTGTCAAAGGAAGTCCACAAACAGCTATGTATTTCAGCACAGCAGGCATCACCAGGCGAGAAAATTTTTGCAGACGGACGCTCTCTCCTTGCCTCTGCCCCCAAGACCGCCCCTTGCGTTAACTCCGGTGCCTTCAGCAACTTCAGCACCAGGCAGGGGAAGCAGTGCTCTCCCGTCTTGTAGCCTTCAAGCTGGAAAATGTGGAGGAGGAGCAGTGGTAAATACAGTATCTGGGAATCAAAGAGAAGCTAATGGAGAGCCAGCACTGTACGAGGGAGTCCATGCATCAGTCTGCATATACAAAAGAGCAAGCGAGAGAGCCAGCAGTCCATTTGAAAAACACCGAATCAAGAGAGAGATCGCTACTACACAGCTACATCTGCCATTTTAATTCCAGACTTCAGAGCTGGCTGCGAGCTTTGGGTTTTTCACTACAACCAAAGCTGAAGTAACCACTATTTTTTCTCTTCGCAGCGTCTGAAGAGCCTGAGCTATTTTGGGATTTGTCTGTACTACACTGAAAATGACACCTGTTACGCACAGACACAAATGAGAAGAATTGCAAGCTCCGGGTTTCTCAGATATGATTCTACAAAAAAAAAAAAAAAAAAAAAAAAAGAAAGTTCCTGTGAGCTAGGGACCTGGGGGAGCAGCGCAGGCTCTCCCTGTGGGGTGAAGGGGATGACCCTTGTGAATTCAGCGCCAGTAAAAAAAATGTAAAAGGTCTGTTGGAGCTGATGCAAGGGGAAATCAAACCTCCATGTGACCAAAAAAAAAAAGTAGTAGTGCTTGATCAACTAAATGCCACAAGACATGGTTTCTTATGCAATCAAACCCATGGGATTTCAAGCCTTACGTATCCACTTTGTGGCCAAAGCTGCAAGCATTAACTACTTCAGTTAATGAAGGTAAAATTCTAAGAACGCTACGGCTACTTAAATGAGTCACCCAGCAGTGATACTTGCCAAAGTAGGCCAGTGTTTTACGTGATGTTAAGCAGTCTGTGCTGGTTTCAGTTAGCCCTGAGTTATCTCAGAAGCTCCAACATGCAGGGTCGGAGCAGATTCTCCACATTCCCCGGTTTCCCTGTCAGCGTGCAGCTGATCTACAGCACCCTGGCGCCATGCAGGTGAGGCAGAGCCCATCTCGCTGGACCTGCGAGACCCAGCGAAGCTCTGAACATGATTGCGTACGGCACTGTAGCAAGATAAAAGACTCGGAGGCTCGGAAATGGGACAGTTGACTGGTGCTTTTAGCTCACAGCGATTTTGTCAGTCTTGCGGTATATTAAGCAAGTAAAATGGAGCTTTGATTTATTTCAAATTATATCTTTTTGGTTGCTTCTAGGGGAAAGGCAGCATTTATTTTATGGTTTACTTTCATTTGAAAATGGCCAGCCATGGAACATTTCTACCTGTGCCTGACTGTAAGTATTTACTTTATGGTGGCACTCAGGCTCCCAGGAAGACTGAAAGCCACGCTGCACTGGGAAACGCTCAGGTGTGCAAGTAAGAAAACATGGCACAATTGGAAAGCTTCAGCACTCGGAACTGAATAATGAGGCCCGTCTTCCTACAGTTGAGTCGGTTAAAGGTTGGGCAGGCTGTGGCATTTTCTGTGAGCTGAAGTAAGGAAATAGAGGCCGTGATTCCATGGTAGAAATCTAGGCTGCTTTTCTGTTTTAATTGGAGTCCATGTACATGGTTTTTTACTGCCCTTTTTTTTTTTTTTTTTACCTCCAAACTCTGTCTAAAAGCAGGAGGCAGAACTCTGGTTTTGTAAGAACTGACTACGAGGAGCAAAGTCCCGGGCTAGAAAGCAAGCTTGGTAAATGGAAATAATCCACGGCCATGGTGGGAGGGAGGGAGCTCAGTGTCAGTGTGCACACGGCAGTGAAAATATCCATTCCCAAGGGAGGGATATCCCACCTGATGGCTGACTACAGCTGTACCATGGGTGCTTGCAGTGTTGATTAAAAAAAAAAAAGGGAGTTTTGATAGTGCTAGACAATGTAACAAGGTATCAGGACTTAGGCCTGGAACGATTCAGGTTGGATGTTAGGGGCAAAAAAGGATTTCTTTGGGAGAGTGGGAGGGATTGAACCCCCAGCCGGCAGTGCCAAGTCTGCTGGCAATTGGCAGTTTCCCTCGGCATCATGAAAGGCTCGGGGAGCAATTCATCAGCGAGCAGAGGAAGCGCAGGCTTGCCGCTGCTTATATGCCAAACTGTACGTAAAGGTGCATCCTCAGTTCTCTGGCATCTCCCGTGCTGTTTTCTGCTCTCATGCTACAATGACCTTAATAGCAATAACATACGAAGTCTGACGTTACAAAAATCTAACCCTCACGCATGTCATTATTGGTATTGTGGGTGATAAAATAACCTCAGCCGTCCACTGAGGAAGGTCCTTGGTGTTTTTAATGACGAACGTGGTGCTGCCCGCACTCCCAGCTTCCTGCTGGCGAAGCCTTGGCTCAGGTTTCGGTTTAAATGCCATCGGCCACACCTTCCTCCGACTGCAGGAAACTGCGATTGTTAAAATCAGGGCATGTTCCTGTTTAACTAAAAGGCTGAGATCAAAATAATCCAAAGGCCTCGACTATGCCAAACAAACGCCTGCCGCAGAAGTAGCAGGTCTGTGCAGCTGTACATCTAGAACCCCTCGGCCTCTGTCAGTGACGTCTCGGCACATCACCCTGCGGAGCGGCTGGTAACGCCCGGAGGGAGCAAAGAATCAGGCAGAGGTGGGCAGGGGAACGTAAAAGTTAACGCTTAGCACAACCTTCTTCAGGTTACCAACCAAAAGTCCTGAAAGTTGCTCTAAAAAGCAAAATAGTACGTTTTTCAAATGCTGACGTGGGATAGCTCTTTGCAAAACGTGAACTTTGTCAGCGCTACCTCTTCCTCACAAAACGCTCACAACCTCAGCGAAATGATGTTTTCCAACAAAAATCTGTTTCAACACAGAATTCCCAGCCAGCTCCATTCAAGGAATACCAGCAGAAACAGTAACGCGATAGTCCATCTGCCAGGGCCGTTTCCTCACCAGTCAGAGGGTGGTTAATTTTTAAAATTTTCTTTTAATCTGAATGCTGTAATAGAAAATCAACCTTAAACAAAAATCTTACTTAACTCTTTGTTATAGTGAAACGATTGTCTAAATTGACTGCAAATAAAGAAGTAATATTAGTTGTTACTTATGGAATCTGGCAAGTTTTTAATGGTTGCTTATTTAAAATTAATGTAATTTTGCATATGGGAAGGCTGAATTAAATAGAGGTTAAATAATTTGATGCACATTGTATGTGGAATCAGGGTCAAAGCTGATGCGGAAATTCAGGAGTTCCTTGCTCCCAGATTTTATTCAAGTTGCTCTTCTTGCTTAATTATAGTCCCTATTGCACAGAAAGCGCCCAGTCGATTAATGAGACTTAACTGTGATCTGAAACACAAGCTGCCGGAACAGTGTGGCTTTTAGAGGAAATTGATAAGAAATTATTGAAAGGAAATACTTTCTTTCATTTTTCAAAGAAGAGCAGAAATAAGCCCGTGAAGTCTTCGTTCTAGTTTCACACATACATGGACAACAGACAAGTCGGGTCCTGACAGTCACCAGGGCGTGCAGCTTTCCAGGGAACTGGAAACTTGCAACTCCAAAATAGGAATATTTGCTATGACAGCTACCAAAGCCCATGAAGGGATATTCTACACGGTGTACCGCGCATCAGGTTTTGTTCCACTGTGACAACAGAAAAGTTACAGAGCCACAAAAAACATTTAGGTTTAGGTTTTGTTCCGAAAGGTTTATTGTTTTCCAGACAAGTTTCATTAGTCAATGCCAGAGAAACGGCCAGCACTTCCAGTTCTTTGCCAGCCCAGTGTGTCCACGGGCTGGTATACTCACTGGGGTCCCAACCAGACAGGCAGGCATCTCAATAACAATAAAACCCCTTCTGAAACAGTTTTAAAGTTGATTCTGTGTGCCTGCTTGGGTATGCGCAACTGCCTCTGCACAAAGACAGGGCTGGGGTTTTTTCAGAATCCTCTTTGGGGGGTGGTTCGAGGGAATTGGGTGGAATAGCTGGTGTTGAGATCAAAAGTGTGGGTTCGTTCCCAAGAGCTGTCGGGGATGTGTTGGCATCAGGTAGTCAGATTTGTATAAAAGGCTTGCATTCTTCCTGCAAACCCAGCCCACGCAGTAAAGCAGGCGCTGAAATGGAAACCTGCAGGTGAAACCTGGCCCTCCCTTTGAAAACCTGGAATCCTGCAATTTACCCTGTGAAGTCTAAGAAAATCCCAGCTGGAATTGCCGAGATCCTTTCCAACAAGGTGGCACCGCATTAGCATACAAGCTGCTTCAAAAGCAGAGCTTCTGCCCTGTGCTGAAGCCGGGTTCGAGGTATTTGGCATCCTCAACCGAGAGCTCTGCTCGCGCTGCTCGCTGTCCTGCAGCGTTCCTGGTCAGCACAAGGACGGGACGCTGCCCGCAGCTCGGCGTGGTGGCTCCTCCGGACCCCCGCGGTGGCAGAGGGACCGGGGGCAGCCAGGCTCCCCCAGCCGCAGGTTTTTGCTCCCTTCCCAATCTAAGGAGTCAGTGCTGAGACAAAAGTAATTATTTCGGCTATTAGCTGCTAAGAATAGAGGCGGCGGGGGTGCTGCGCATGGCTGGGGTGCGCCGAGAGCAGTCGGAGGTAGCGGGGATGGCAGTGGGAGCACGGAAATAGCCATTCTCCACGCTCGGCACTTTGAAGCTTCATGAGTCACCAGCGTACACGGCGGGGGGGGACAGGGACAGGGACAGGGACAGGGACAGGGACAGGGACAGGTGGGGCGTAGAGGAAAACAGCCCCTGCCCCTGCACATAGAGCAGAACATGCCCCTGGGCCGACTGCTGTATTTTCTGGGTGAGAATGGAATTTTGTTGAGAAGCCTGTTTTTCCCTAAGGAGAGCATCTTCCCAGTCACGAGGCAGTGGACCACCCTCACGCTTCCCACCCGTCGGAGAGCACGGCTGTCCCAAGGAAAACCTCAAATCGACCCGATGCCCGGACGCTGCTTAAAGGTACCGAGCCCCTGCCCGGGGAGGGACACGGCCCTGGGGGACACCGGGACTGTCCTTGCCCCCACCCCGCGCCTGGCACTCCGGCCACGCTCACATGGGCACGAATATTTGCAAAAGCCAAACATTACTGGGGGGAAGGGGGGGGGGGGGGGGCAGCGGGACGGAGGAATCTACTGATCTCCATCCAACTGTGTTTCACGGTGTTTTCCGAACTAACTGCTAATCTTACTTGAAGTTCCCTTTATAAATACATTATAAAAGGTTAAAGATATGAACAGCAGATACTTAAATACGGGATCAGTACATGCCGAGGTGCTCAGTTGCCTGTTCGGAGACGTCTTTAACAGCTTGTCCTGACCCCATCTAGCAAAAACCATACTGGTATCACTACTTGTTTTTACTCAATATAGCTTGGAAGAGGCAATTTTCCTTCCGAGCTGTTCATGCAGCCCAGGGTACAAAACATTCCTGATCTATGACTAGGTTTCCAAACTACATCGTAAAATGAATAATAATGATTGTAAAAGTTGTACAACTTTTTTTATACAGCAACCTTTGTATTACTTTAGTGCTGGATTTTCCAGCTATTGTACATGGGGGAAAAAAAAGGTTTTTTTTGTAAAAACCGCCATACCCAACCAAAACAAAAACAAAAAGGCAACAAATTCAAGGTTTAAAAGCAAATTTTTGTCTCAGTCCTGGGTGCAACCGCAGAAAGAGTCAAGCTAGATAGAATTAAACGTCTCCGCTGGAGCATGGACAGGGCACCAGACAGCTTGCTAAAAATAGATTAATCCTAATTACAGCTGCACTTCTGCTCTTTCAAGGTTTCCCATTTCACGTGGGGACGCAGGGGCTGGGAACGGAGCGGGGGGTCGGAGCCCACTGTGGCAGCAGAGGGGCCGGGGGTCGCACGCCGCCCGGTATTGTGTAACCCCGGGAATATGCCGTCCTCCGGCGGGAGCCATGGGGAGTGACGGAACGACAGGAGTGACGGCAGCGTCCCGCCTCGCCGGCCTTTGCCTGTCCGGCTCCAGCTGATCGGCACTGGCTTAACGCAGCGCCCGGCCCTGGAAATCCGCTCTCCCCAGTTAGCAAAACCAGACTAAACCACTGGAAAACGGGGTTTCAGGTAACAGGCTTTGCTGGTTTAAACATCTCCCCCTTCTTACCGGCCCCCTGAACCGCCAGCAGCCCCGGGAGCTCGGTCCTGTGCCGGAGCTGGTGGTGCAGTTAAACCCCCTGGAGCGGTGCCGTGCACCGGTACGTCCCGCAGGAAGTGCCATAAATCCCGATCGGTTTTATTTCCTCCTGGACAACGTTCACACAGAGAGCTGACTTACTGTCTCATAAGCATAATTACACAGTGTTTAGTATGAAATAAACATATTTAAGCCTCTGCTTTCCAAACGACGGTAGTTTATTTCTCCTGTAAAGCCTATGAAACTATGGAAAACAACTATTTTCCCACCCTAAAGGATGTATATTAATTACCAATTTAAATATTGAGCCAGAAAATGTGTCACTTCAGCTATAATAGGTTAGTTTTGTTTTATCAGAATCTGGGAATTAATTATATGTTTTTTTCTTTTGGTTTCTGGAGCAGTCAGCGGTAGGTAAGCACGAGGGCCCCTCTGCTGGAGACGGATCTCGGTCTGCACACGCTGCTGCTGCTGCTGCTGCGGGAAACAGCCAGCGACTGACAGACCTTCTAGCTGGTAAAACAAAGGAAAAATTCATCCAACACTCCCTCAGTATCTTGGATTTACCTAACTGAGGAACAACTCTCCCGCAAGTACAGAGGCAACAGCACGAATTTCATTTGAAGTGTCTGACCGAGCCTGTTTGGATGTTTTAGGGAAAAAAATCAAGTCCTGATGAATGTTAGGACACGGCCATCACGGGGGGCAGGACCTGAAACGCCGGCAGCATCGCACCCGGGGCTGCCAGCCTGGCGGGCTGGTAGGGTTTTGGCCGCGCTGGGTGGCACGGTGCGGGTCGGCTGCTTCCCCCAGGGAACACCGACGCCGACGGCCCGGCTGGGCGGCTCGGGGAGGAAAGGAGAGTTAGGATGAGGGTGTTTGTCTGGAAAATACCTTGGTAGTTTTGCATAGGACTGTCGCTTCAGTAAACAGTATTTTTACGTGCAGCTCATCAGAAAAGATTCCATTTTACATTTTTGAGCTTCATTTCCCAGATGAAGCGCAGATCCAGGATTTGGGGCTTGCTTTTTGTATTTTTAATTAAATGAGAAAGCTGCAGAACAGCTGGTACCTTTGGGCTGATGGGCGCTCACCTGGGCTGACAGAAATTCGCCGGCACATCCCTGCTTTGATCTCCACAGAAGACAGTCTTGCAGCTCCGGTCTCCCATATCCCGGCTGACAGCACAGCAGTTTTTGGCTGTCTTGCCGTCCCGGTTGTCAGTCCTGCTGTCGCCTCCCAACTCCCCGCAGTTACACCCTGGGTACAAGAAAAATCTCCCATTAAAAGTTTCACCAACCCTAATATGACAAAGCTGTATTTTCCAACTGGGAAATAAATAAACAGGAAAAAAATTGGTTAGCCATTCCTAAGCAGCTTTTTTAGCTCTCTGCATCCAGTGGACCTCTGCCCTTTGCCCAGGGCTTTACAGGATGCGCCTACAGCAGGCTGCTGCTGCTGCTGCTGCTGCTGCTGCTGCTGCCGTCGCCGCCGGTGCACAGCGAGGCTTGGAAGCACCTCTGGATAGGAGGGCACATCTCACTGAACGCGTGTCTCTGCCGGCCCCTGCCTGGAGTGCCTGCTTTTATAAGCATGGCGAGAGATTGGGAAATCTGCTATGATTCATACAACTCGCTTCAGTCCCGGCTCCCGCCCCAGCCGAGCACCCACCAGTGCCCGGGAGCTGCCAGACGCAGCCAGAGCGAGCAGCGCGCCTGCCTGCAGCTCCTCATCGAGCATCAGCTGCCAAAACACTCCCAGGGGATTTAAAAACTTGATGCCACAAATTATTTGTTCTTATCTGAAAAATTCCTGAAATGCTTTTTATTTTTATTACCGAAAATTATCATATTCGGAGCGGTTTCACCAGCTCAGGGGACTAAACCGACCCCGTCGCGACTCGGGGTGTTTTGCTGTTGGCGCTGGGTTGGTGCTGGCTGAGGTTTCTCTCTGGTCTCAGCCTTGAAACTGGGTTTGTAAATTATTTTGGCCAGGGATAAACTGGCTTTGCTTGTCCAGCTCTGAGCCACACTGGCCTCTGGGTCTCAGCTGAACCTTCTAGACAGTTCTAAAATAAGTAATTATAAGCTATTATCTTTTAAAAATACTTGTAAAAAAGAGAGTGCAAGAGGAGACTCCTTTCCCAGGAGTCTTCTCCTCAAACTGCCAAGATCATTTTTCTTTTAAATTATGTCTTTTTGGTCAGTTCTCTTCTGCAGCCTTTCATAAAACAAGGCTACACAACAGTTTAAAACTTAGGACAGGTATTTTGCACTTACATAGCAATAATCATTTGAAAACCACCAGTAAGTTCTAAAATTCAAGCGATTAACAAAATAAAAATTAATCTCAAAAAATGTTTTTCTGAACAGGTTGATTACTCTTTCCAGCATGGAATTATTTTGCAAACAAATCTCAATCAGAGGTTGAGCTTTTCTATTATTTTTTTCCTAAGAAAAATAGATATTGTCATTTTTTAAGATATTTTGGGGGTTTTTTTCTTACTCGGCCAATTCTGATTAGTCACATTAGTCCCACTGCAGATTTTTTTTTTTTCTCTTTCCAGAATGGGAGACCTTTGTTTTGAGCAATTCCTTTGTGTAATTCGTAAAGTAGAAAACAAAACATTAAACATTACAAAACAAAACAGATGAAAATACTTTCAGCTTTGCTCATGTTCCTGCCAACTATTTTCCTTGTTAAAAAAAAACCCCACACAAAACAGCTCCTTCTCAGCCCGTACAGGACTGTATCGTTTTACTCCTTTAAAGGGGAAAGGAGACTGGGGATTAGCGCCAGCACCTAAGAAATGGCAAGGGCTGGTGTTAAGCCTCTAAGCCAGCTTCTAATACTACTCCTCCCCCAAAAAACAAGGCAACAAGAATATATTGCGATGAAGGTACAAACATTTAAGACTTCTTTAACTATGTATTTTGAACGGCCCACTAAAGATCAGCCGTATTATGAAGAGATGAATAGCCTGAACACAATTTATTTGCCCATTGAGCGCACTGGACACCAGCCCCTGCTCTTTAGATCTGTTCCCACACCGTCACTTTCCACTCCTTAGGGCTGGACCATCAAAATGAGGGATGCGATGCTTCGACAGCCAAGAGTGGTATTTCCAGCAGAACCTTTCCCCCCTCGTCGCTCATACCTGTGCACTTTTTTTTCCTTTCTTTTTTTCGCTCCAGGCTTCATTTGTCCCTTTGTTTGCCTGGGAGGTTTTCACCAAGTCCTGAAGATGATGAAGTTCTCGGGACCCTCAGAACTGCCAAAAATGCGGTGTCGCTGGCTGGTCCATCAGGGTCTGCACCAGCTCCCACCCTCCGGTCCAGCTGAAGCCGTCTGCTTTGCCTCCAAGATGCAACCACAGTCTAGAGGTGAGGTGCGTGCCTGCCCGGGAATTCCTCTTCAATATTCCGAGCGTGAAAATGCCAAAAAATCAGCGCTTACATGTAAGTAATAAATAACAGGTCACAGGGCTGAGATGGGCTCCTCTGCCGGAGTCTTGACGGAGGCTGATTCACCCCGACCCCAATTCCATCCCTAAGGATGGATGCGCACACCATGATTTCGTTTCGGGAAGTTGTGGAAAGTTTAACCGACAAACCCGGGGCTGGGTGGGGACTCGGGGATTTGTGGTGGCCGCCACGCTGGCTTTCAGTGTCTCAGGTGTGCGCAAAATGACGCGGGATGTTGTGCTTCATGCGACACTGGCCTGAGTTAACCCGTAGCCCTATTCTCCATCTGTAACCATGGCAACCTGAGTTATCTTGCAGAGGTGCCTGTCACCCCGTGGTAGTAACACCCTGCTCATCACCGCTGAACCTACAGTCCCACCGCTGGGATTGTCCATGTGCACAGCCCAGGTGCCTGGAACTGCAAAAGAAACCAACCCCAAAGCGAGGTGGTGTTTGCAGGTTCACCGTTTCTAATGCAATTCTGGCGGAGGCTGAGTGGGAGGTAGGGAGAAGGCAGAGGAAGAGCGGGAATGCCGGAGCAGTTCAGGCTCAGTCCTGGCTCTCAGCAATACGATCAGCTCCTTGGCAACGGGAGGAAGGTGTGTCAGGCTGGTGGGACACAAACGCCGGCTCCAGCCACAGCTCCCGCAGATCGCCACTCATACGGCTCATCTCGTTTTGCCATCCAGCACTTAACGAGAGAGTATAAAGCACCAGCTGGAGACGGCCTCCCACCGAGTGCGTTACACAGCAGCATGAGGTCCTTTGCTGTCCGTTTCTATAAAATATTTTTCATACAACAGCATTTAGTTTCAAGAGAAAGTTGCCTGTACTGACCCTCTGCCTATGTGGGAATTTTCTCGTATGGAGAGGGAAGATGGCTGGTACCATGAAAGAAGAGAACAAATTTGGGGGTTGGACTAGATGGGCCCTTCCAACCCAAACCATTCTATGATTCTAAATGCGTGAGCCATTGAGACTATCTTGCAGGATTTCACGGTTGCCACTCTTCAAGAGTGGCATCTCCCTGATCATCTGCTTGAGGAATAACAACTGTTATTCCTGAAAACAAGAACAGGCCTTCAAATTTTCTCAAACCTAAATTGTTAGAAAGGTTTTACAAGACTTTGCTGTCTTTTTTACAAGCCTTTGTTGCACTTGTACACTGTTACCAGCTAAAGAGTTAAATCAAAACCGGAGAGATCCAACAGATTCTCACAAAGTCTTTAAAACTAAGATAAGGGAAAGAGATATATATTTCTTAAATAATTAAAAAGACATGGATTCTAAAATTATTATTGAATGGATTCTAAGTTAGTAGTAATATTAGAAGAAAAGTCATTGCTAAGCAGTCAATGGCTGCTGAGCTGGCAGTCCTACACTGTAGCTATGAGAACCCTGGCTGCACAGAGGCACCAAGACTTTAATTCCAATTAGTTTTACATTGAGCATCTCACCTCACACAAGAAGGATGACAGGAAACACAGCTATATTCTTTTGTAAACATACAAACATGGTTTCCACACTCATTTCGGTATTGCACAATAGTACTAAAGGGCTGAGTTTCACCTCCGAGGAAAGGAATTGCATAGGAAAGTGAAGGCTGGTGTAAACGAGCTATCAAGAACTCTCCCCGCAGGGACAGAGCTGCCCAGGGATGCGACGGGCACCCAGAGACGGGCTGTGAACTGTCCGGGACCTGCGGCCACAGCAGAGCTTGGGGAACCGGAGTGCTGGAGTGAGGAAGGGAAAAGCGAGACGTTGGCGGATGGCGGTAATTCTGCTTCCCCGTGCACAGACACAAAGCACCGCTGCGTGGCTTGGGGTGGGCAGGGAAGCTGGGATTCCAACGGCAGGGTGTGCGCTAACCGGGCTGCTCGGCGTTGACCAGTTTGATCAATTGATCCTGACCCTACCCCAGTAACAGAGCTTTTTTCCTTTTGAAAACGCTGTCTGGCATTTTTGCCCACATCTGTAGGATGTTTAGCTTTCGAAGAGGTACTTCTCTGGCAGGCTAAAAGGTCCAGGATACTCATTGGAATTCAGGAGTGTGTGCAATGGGAGCTGGTGCAGAGAAGTGTCTTCTGGCATTTAGGGTACCTCGTTTCAGTCATCGATAGGGTGAGAGGAGAGGTGCTCAATACAGGGAATACAGGGAAGCAGACTGGATACGACAGGTGAAAATAAGGCCATCAGATGTGCCCATCAATGAGCCAAGAATGACTGAGACCTAAATCCCAGTCTTCCCTCTGACACATGCTCTTTCATCAGGGCGACCTCCCGGGAGCTCCAGCGTCCCTGGGCGTTTGCTTTTCAGCCTCTCTCGGTAACATTTCCCTCTGTGAGATGTAACAGACGCTTTCCATAACGTTGTTCTGGAGATCTGCGGCTCCTTTGCTGGAGATGGAGCATTTCTTCACCTCTCTCCACGCAGCTAAAGGTGAAACGTGTACGAGGTCACCGGCAGAAGAGTCCATGACGCCCCAACTTGTGCATTCGCACAGCCTCCACACCAAACCCACCTCCCCCGGGGATGAAATCTGGGTTATACAAAGCCATTGCTGCCTGGAAACGGTGAGGCTAAAATGAGGTTGTCCAAGATGAGAGCTGCCTCGGGAGGACGATTCACCGCCTGCACCAAACTTTGAAATGCTCGGTGCTCAGATGTACATAAACACACAGGCCAGGACGCTGGGAGCTTCTTGAGCATTCAATGTGTTTGCAAATGTTCTGGAAAATGAGTACGTAGTGAGCTGGCAACGTTTGGAGATGATACAAAATCAGCGAGGCGCATCCATGGTAAAACAGTGAGGAGGAAAGGAGGGATCTCGTGATGCGCAGTGGCTGGGGAAAAAATTAACTGATTAAATTCAGAGTTTGTAGGTTCAAAGTGATAGGTTAAAAAAAAAAACCAAAACCAACAAACCAAAACCCAAAAAACCCAAACCATAACTGAACATGTTCAAGTGACGGATGCGGTGTTACCCAGAAGCTCCCGAAGAGCTGGCTGCAGGATGTGGGAAGGAGCGCAGCGACCTGCCGTGCCTGCCTGCTCCTTCCCTGGGTGCTCCCTGCAGGCACCGTGAAAGGCAGGCCCCTGGCATGATGGATTTGCGCAGGGCAGGGCTAATTCTTATATTTGCATCATTCCATTTAAGTGACAAAGTGTACCGAGCAGGCAGCGTGACAGTCCAGAACCACGGAGCACTGTGAACCTGCAGGACGCCAGATAAACACAGCAGAGAGAAGTTTTGTACTCTATCTAACCACAGTTCCTACTCCTTCCACAGCCCAACGTAGCCAGCACTGAAAACTGCACAATTAAAACATTTTTAAAGGGTGCAAAGCCTACACTATTCCTTCTATCAGTGCTTTATGAAAACGGCCAGCTGACTGGTACGCTGTGGAAGGGCCACCACATGACAGTGGACACAGGTAAGCGAGTACCTGTAACAGAAATGCTAAATCATACTTTAAAGGCAAGGGGTTTTTTTCAGAATACTAATGTAATTCCTACAGCACAAAGAACAAAAGTTTCCTTCTGTAAATCCATCTCACAGAGACCACGAGACGGGGAAATCTATCCATGCTTAGGTAACTGGCATTGGAAGGGAGTGATGCCGAGTGGCCCAGGGTTAATGAGCTTCCATGCTGGAGGTTTAGTAATTCAGTGACTGGAGAGCACGGCAGTGATGGAAACCACTGAAACCAACGTGCAGACAGATGCCTTACAACTTCAGACTATTGCAAAGACAGACATGAAGTCATGTTATCAAGACCACACAAGTTTCTTTGAGAAGGACCTACTGCCTTCGAATAGCATGGAAAAAACCCACACCTGACTTTCCACCTCCACGGTAACTCCCTCCTCCAGAGCACTTCTAATGCAATTTGTTTCCCATTCCTCTAACTTCGATGGCTTTAGGACAGAGCAGCCAAGGCTGAAGCGCTGGCAACACACCTACAGCAGGACAGTAGATGAGAAACCATGTCTTTGTCTTTGACAGCAAGTGACGAGTTGAGCTTCTGTCCCCTCCAAGAGATACCCGTGTTACCGTCACCAAACCGAGTATGTGCGGAATGATTACTGACCACGGAAAAAAGCCAAAGGCAAACTCTCTGCAGAAGACAGCAGGAGAGCATCAACACTGCTCCAGCCTCTCTCTTTGCTGCTCTTAGCATCCATCCACACACCCTTTCGTGTTGTCTTCCCTGTTCATCTTAGAGCTAGCCAGGGTGAGAA
Source organism: Burhinus oedicnemus (assembly GCA_008921705.1). Taxonomy (NCBI): domain Eukaryota; kingdom Metazoa; phylum Chordata; class Aves; order Charadriiformes; family Burhinidae; genus Burhinus; species Burhinus oedicnemus. Next base: position 1,410,643 of record VFFE01007112.1, on the reverse strand, counting down.
CTCAGAAGGGCCAGCCAGGGCGATGCCATCTTAAAAAAAACTGCTGCAGTCGGACAGAGTGACACTACGAACGGGAATTACCCTGAGTGCAAATACTCACTCAAATGGACCACGGACACAGCCACAGGACGCTTTGTTAGCTAATAACGTAGGTAAGAAGTGTTTTTGTCAAATGGGCAGTGTATGAAAACATGTCTGAGCGAAAGAAACTTTGGCCTCTTAAATATTGAAGTTCCAAAATTAAACCCTTGTTTATATAACTACTGGGTCACTGCTGCAGAACACAGGAGTTTGCAGCGTTGTACCAAAAAAGGCCCTACGAAACGCAGACCTTCATACAGGGCACCAGTCTCCCGCAGAAGCAGCCTCTGCAGCGTGCCACCGCTTGCCATGGGGGCTTTCTGCCCCTCTCTGTCTCTCCCAGGCCTCCCCACCATTCACGTCCCCACCGGATCCACCAGCCGGCACCGCACCGCACCGGCCCGGGCAGCCATCGGGTGAGCTCCCATGGGAGCTCCCACCCGCCGGCCGGGCTCTGCGCAGGCGGGGGCGGCACGGGCAGCCCCTCGCAGCGAGGATGGAGGATGCTCGCAGGGTGCTGGTGCCATTCGCCTCTGCAGGGAGAGGGATCCTGGCACCTGAGGCTGGTTTAAGACTTAATCCTGAAACCCAGATCCTCATCCTTGCTGCGCACTGAACCTCCCCGGGGCTGGACGGGGTGGAAAAGCAGGGGTGTTGCCGCTGGCTCCTAGCTAAGCGTGCTAAATGAAGTCCATCCCCGGTGCATTTTCCATAACTGTCCTTCCTTTGCACTGTCCTCTCACACTCAGCATGGTCCATTTGCAGGCCACGAGCTGGGTTTTGTGGCTTTAAACCATGATGCAAACTGTATTTTGTTCTTTTCGGAATTAAGAGATGAAACTGGTAACGAAGACAAGAAGTCTGCAGTCACTCCAGAAAACAGTCGGATATCCCTGCTGCTTTAGGCTGGCTAATTACAAATACCACCGCAGCAAACTACAAGTAAGAAAATTTACACGCAAAATACAGAAAATAACTTTATGGAGCTTCCCTACTGCAGAGTATCTTTAAAAAGCCTTCTAGAAAGCCTTTTACCACATTACTAAACACACCTTTATTTATTATTTTTTACGAAAAGAGCATAAAAGAACTTAATCCAAACTAAATATTTAACCAAATAGCAATTAACTAACAATGATGAATGGTAAACAGTCCTAGTCCCACGCTAAACCAGGACTTTAAAGCCCGTTTATCTAAGCTAAAGCTGCTCAAGGGGAAAGGCAAGTTTATTGAGTAAACTTTGTCTCAGCCACCTCGCTATTAAAACAGTCTACAAACAGAAACTACATCATATATTCCATGAAAGAAAAAAAAAAGGAGCAAGAACATAACAATCTATCGCATGGACGTTACAATGCTATATGGAGCAATTATCCCTAAATATAAAAACAGAGAAAACATGAAGGTGTAAAACAGCCACTTTCAACCCCCGTGGCCTTGTGTTAAAACAGAAATACGTGCGGGACCCCTTAAATTCCACCCGTTGTTCCCATTTGGCCGAGGACAGTCATTCCCTCTTATCCATGAGGAAGGAATGAGCCTGGGCAGAGTTGCCCAAGATTTCATCCATGTGGACCCCTTTGTTGAAGTGTAACAGAATTAGCTGCTGCTTCTTATTATTATTAATTATTGTTGGGTTTGGTTTTGTTGTTGTTAGAGTTTCCCAAGATTTTATCCACGTGGACCCCCTTCTTGAAGTGTAACAGAATTAGCTGCTTCTTACTATTATTATTTATTGTTGCTGTTGTTGTTACTGTTGTTATTAGTATTATTTTAAAGCATCCTCAGCATTCTGGGGAACTAGACCAGTCCGGGGAGAGGGGGACCATTATATATTATTATTGTTATTGTTACTGTTATTGTTATTGTTATTTTAAAGCATCGTCATCACTCTGGGGAAGCAGACCAACCCGGGGAGAGGGGGGCCGTTATATATATATATATTTTTTTTTTTTTTTTTTTTTTTAAAGCATCGTCATCACCCTGAGGAAGCAGCCCAGCCCGGGGTGAGGGGGGCCATGCCGAAGCCCTCCCTCCACCCCGGTGTGCCCCCCAGCTCCGGGTGCCTTTGCCCGCCGGAGCCCGGCTCGCCCCTGCCCATCGCTGCGTGCCCGGACCCGCGCCCGGACCCGGGGGCGAGCAGCGCCCGGCGGGGGTCTCCCGCCTCCCCCGCGGGGAGGGCAGGGGGCAGCGGCAGGGATATGACCGGGATGTGACCGGGATGCGCGTGGGATGCCCACGGGATGTGCACGGCCCCGCTCCCCCCGCCTCCCCCCGCCGCGGTACCTGCCTGGCGCGCAGCATCCCCGCGGCTCCCGGCCCGGTCCCGGGGGGGGCCGCGGCGGCTGCCGGGGCGGCCATTGCCTGGGGCGGAGCGGGGGCGGGGGATGCGGCGGAGCCCCCCCCGCTCCTCCCCGGCCGAGGACCGGCCGCCCCCGCCCGGCGCAGCGCCGCGGAGCCAAGGTCACCCCGCGGCGACTACAACTCCCAGGAGGCAGCGTGTGGCCCCGGGAGGGGGGAACGGGACCCGGGGGGGTCCGGCTGAGGGGCGAGGGAACCGGGCCGGGCTCCCCCCGGGTGCCTTCTCCCGGCACATCGCGGTATTTTCCTTTTCTTTCCCATCGGACCTGGGATATCCCGACCCAGGGAACGGCAGAGAAATCCTTTTAAAATCCTGCACGGGACAGAGAAATCTATTTCGGGATTTTCTTCAGTAAAAAAGCAGCAGGAGGAGAAATTAATTTCTACGGGTTGGTTTTAAAATGCTACACGTTCCTTCCAGGTCTGCAGCCGCTACGTGTGGCGCTGCGCATCTCCGTGGCCACCTTCCAGTACCCCCGCAATCATGACTGGGTATTATTCTCACTCCTTTTAGGAAGTAGGGGGATAATCATTCCCCATTTAACGGACGGGAAACTTGGCACAGCACAGATTAAGTGATTTGGTGACAGGCACATAAGAAAATTGCGCTAGTCACGCATTCTCTCAATTATACCGGCCTTGTCACTGCATAATTTCCCTGTGCGATTCCAAACACGGCGCATACTCCCTGTACAGGGCTTACAGCTCTGCAGAGCGTGTGGCTCACATCAACCGGCACCCACGCATCCACTGGCCCGCGTCCTCGGCATGGGGGTCTGCAGGGCACAGAACATCAGCTCTGGTCCCACAGACACGTACCAGCTGGGGGGCAGAGGCCCAGGACATGCAGGTATGAACTGGGGGGGGGACACAAGAGAGGTCTTGGGATGCCCAGCTGCATGAGGGTGCTGCATGGACACCCACTCCAGCATGCACCGCTGCAGCCAAATGCTGCTTCGCCTTTGCCACCCGTGCGGAGGCCAACAGCTCCTTCTGCAGCCCAGTGGAAATTCCCCAACGGCGCCAGCACTGGGGCCTCCAGAGACCGGCAAACCTCCCTGGACCCAGCCAGGAGTTGGGATGCTGCCATCTCAGTGCAGCATGCCTGCCGCAGCGAGCCCGCCCGGGCTCCGGGGAAGGATAATCTGGAGCAGGGAGGCTGGTGGGAGCCAAGCTGGGGCTGCACTTGCCCCCTCGCCGCTGCTGGCCCTCGCCTCGCTGCCTGCGTCAGCCCCGGCGTGGTTTTCCAGGCTCCCCTGCCCTCATTTAAATGGACCCTGCCTGCCCAGCCTCGTAATCTGCCACTAAGTGGGACTTGCCGATGAACGCTGTGATAAATTTAGAAAGAAATCTTTGTGTGGGTCAGAGGAAAAACACGGCGGCCTGGGGAATCCGAGCTGCAGCGAGGCGGTTTGATTTCCCTCCGCCGGCTCTGCTCGTTGCCTGCGAAGCAGGATTTAACGCCGAGCGAGAGGGGTCCGGAGGGTTTATAGGTGGTCCTTATTCTGCTGGAGTTTATACGCCAAGGATGCCTTCCTATAAAAATAATCACTTTTAACAAATATTGGTGAAGAGGGAGTGGGAAGGATCGTCGCCTGCGAGCGGCTGAGCTGCCCCAGCTCGAGCGTGACCTGACATTTCAGCCGGAGCCGCTTAAAGAGCAAATTTACCTTCCCCAGGACTTGTTTATATGCAGAAGCAGGGAAGGCACTTTTACTTAATTCCGCTTTCGGGCTCCTGCCTGCCGCACCGCAGTGACATTGTTCCTTCGCAATTGCTTTTGTTAATCTGTTAAATTGTTCTTAAACAACAACAACAAAATAATGGTATTAGTGATGCAAAATCCCCCATGAAATCATGAATCCACCACCACTTCCCTTACTAAAAGTCTGAACGCCGTTCTAGCATTTGCTGGTAAATTATACTGTACCAACACAAGAAGAGAAAAAGAATTTTCTGAATGTATTTCCTTTAATAAGCTATTAAGACCTTGTACTGCTAATTAAACTATTAATTAGACGTCTTATCGCTCCTAAACACGTTAGCATGTTGCCAAAGCAGCAGTAAGCCTCTGGGGCAGGCAGAAGATAAGAAAAGAAAGAAGATGCAAACACAAAGGTTAAAAAAAAAAGAAGAAAAAAAAAATCACAAGTAAAAGTACCAGAACTAGCAAATAAATAGCCAAGGGTTGGTAGCATAATGTGTTGTTTAATTTACAGGAATAAAAAAAAAAAAAGGCCCCTGAAAATGAACTTTCTAGGTGGAGGCCCTTGGGACATCTTCTGCGTCTTATGCAAGACAAGAAGAGACATAACTGGTTTCAGACTTTTCCCCACAGTTAGAGTAAGAAACTGGAACTAGTCTAATTTTCTCCCAAGCAAATAACTTTCCAGTAGAAAATTAACTGAAAAACTGTTCAAAGTTGTTTGGTTTCTTTTTTTTCTCCAGGAAAAAAAAAACCATGGACAATTTTCAATAGGAAAATCTTAAACCAATGTGATTCCCGCATCTGATTCCACAGTCCTTGTCCCCCAAACCAACCCTCTTCCCCAGAAACAGCGTCCCAGGCTTACCCATTCTGTAATGCCCAGTTTTTTTAAGGTTAAAAGAGAAAAAGTTGAAGCCTCACAGCACTTTTAGCTCACTTTCTTTGCAGGCCATGAGGGTGTTTCCCCCCTGCCCTCGTGGGGCCTTAAATGAGGAGCGGAGGTGAGCCCGCAGACAGCCCAAAGGTCCTTCTCGCACGGCGTGTTGTGTTTGAGACCCGCGTCCTGGCTCACACTAATCTACCTTCATCTATGGCTCCATCTCAGGGTTTGCACCACGAGGATATTAAAACGTTTTTAGAGACCAATTCTTCAGCATTTGCCTTCAACAGTTTATCTCGGGGGACAGATAATCTCATTTACGTCTGTTACTACAAATCAAAACACCAGCAAATTAAATGGATCTGAAGGCTAAGATTAAAGAGTTAGAATTAAAGCACCTGTGAAGTGCCTGTAATGCAAATAGTTGTAAATACCATTTTTTCTAGGGGTTGGAAAAGCCCTACACAGATGCTGTTCCCTTTACCTTGGAAGCGAAGGCGGAAATATCCCATCGGTGCAGACAGCTGATGTACACGGGCATTATGACGCCGGTTTCTTTTCTATGGTTAGAGAAAGAGAGAAAAGGAAATGAGCTTGAACATCACCCCCTGCCAGTGCTGGGTCTTTATGGCCATCTGATGATGACTGAGCTTTTGGCTGACTCAAAACCGGTACAGCACTGGTACACAACTGGTACAACGCTGTGAATTCAGCGGGACTGGCTGGAGGAAGCCGGGGGCACTGCTGGTTCCCAGGCTCCGGCCGCAGGGATGTGCCCTGGCTGCACCGATTCCCCTTTGCCAGCCACTTCTCCATCAGCCACCTGAAGCGTAACACGGGCCGTTAGCAAAGCCTGCCCGTGTTTCTGCGTTCCCTGTGCTTGGCTCGCAAAGCCTGCCTGGCCTGGCAGCAGATGGTGCCGCAAATATTGTCGAACTCCCACACGAATTTTGCAGGACCAGGCGTCGAACAAGCAGATGGGAAGCGGATTGATGGGAAATACTCATTTTAGAAATTTCCTTTTAGATGTTCCCCATTCCTAGAATATGAGCTTCAAAGCCCACTGTAGGTATTACTTCTTTTATAATTTCAGGATGTTAACTGGTCAGCCTCTGGGCTGCCTCCCCGGCACTGCGGGGTGCAGCAGGGGACCGTGGTGGAGCCGGACTCTTCTTCGGCTGCAGCTTCTCGACTGGGCACTGTCCCCCAGCTTCCCTCCAGAGCGAAGCATTAAATGTTTTAGCTAAGCACAGCCAGCAGATAGCAGCATTGTTATATATAATATACCCTAGACTATTTCTGCTGCGGTTTCAAAGTCATGCAGAAACCTCGGTGCGTTTAAGTCTGCGGCCATGACCCGTCCTGTGCAGGTGACACCGCGCTCAGCCGGGCTGCAGCCCCTGCTGCCGGGGGGAACACTTACCCCTTATAATCCCAGAGCAGTAGTGTTGCTGTCGCCTCGAAGCTAAACTGCATTGAACAAAATTTCACAGGGGGTGAAAATTTCACGGCGCGACATGGCGTGCAAGGGGCCTACCCTTAAACTGACATTTTAGCACAATTCTCAATCTGTCCCGGCAGATCTGGAGCATGGAGAGCAGCAGGAGAGCTCATCTTTTTCTGGAGGCCTCCAAGGTCCAGCACAAGGCAAAACATCAGTATCTTTGAAGGACCATGAGTAGGAATTGGGCATCTTGCTCATCCTGCTGCTGAGGGATCTCGGGCATCGGAGCAGCTCTTCCCAGTGCTAAATCAATGTCAAAGGAATTAACAACCAGCAAACAGAGAAAGGAGCTACTTTTCTCTGACCTGGGCCGTGCTGTTTTGCCATGAAGGGCTTGTGATATTGCAGGGCAGGAGTTTCCTCACCTGGGCGGGTTGTCCTGTTTTTATTATCAAAGGGATGGAAGATCCACTGAGGAATGTAGTTAATGAGACTTAATTAAAACTCGTTTGCTCTGATAAGTTTGATTGGTTTCAGCAGTGCACAGAGCAAGCCACCTTCAACTGACAGTAGCATTTTCTGGCAGTTCAGATAGGAAAGTATTCCTTTATTTCTGAAAAAGTCTTTGATTTCAACCTGCAGAAGGATTTGGGGGCTGCCTGGATGGGTGTCAGAGCTCCTGCTTCTGTTTCAGGATGGGACACGGACATGTCATTTAATGGCTGTGTCACATTTATATTTATATTTAACACCTTGTGTATGTATTTGCCACCATTTTCCCCCAGAGGATGCTTTCATGCCAGTTATTTTCATCAGGGCATTTCACGCTGATATAGGGATCCCCACCAGCTAGACAGACTATATATGCACTGTATATGAGCTGGACATGAGAGCATGAACCAGGCAAGAGCACGTGCATCAGCCTTGAACCATGTTTATGGGAAGCAGGTCACTGGCGGAAGCTGAGGCGGCTTTAGCTCCCCAAAAGTGGCCCAAAAGGAGCCGCAAGCCCGCAGGCAGTGTGGGATGGCGAGAGGAGGAGGCTGGCCGGCAGACGGTGGGGCCAGCAAGGAAGGAATGCAAGGGGTTTGATAAGGAAGGAATAATAATAACAACCTTTTCAGCAGGGCCAGAGCTGAGCCTGCCTGTGTTTACACGCCGGCAAAAAACTTCCTGAGCTGGAAGCGCAGCCTCTTCCGCTGGCTCGGCACCGTCCCTCCTCGGTCACCGCCGCTCGCCGCGTTTCCCTCCATCTGGGTATTTTAGAGAAAGCTTTTGTTTTGCCAAAGCAATTGACTGTAACTTTATTGTCTCTGCTTGGCTGTAGGACATACCCTGAGCTGTGAAAAACGCACCTGACGTTTGATTAGATCTCCTACTTCTGAGCCCGTGAGTATTGCTGATAAGATAAACAATTGCCAAAAAAAAAAAAAAAAGCCAACCTCAGCTCCCTATCCTACCCCACAGCTCACATCGAGCCTCTGGGAGAGCTTCCCCTCGCTCCGTGGCAGCCGGGGCTCTTGGGAGAGAAAGTAATTCCTTTTTCCTGCATCTGTTCCCTTGCAGCCAGGCTGTGGAGGTCAGATTACCCCAAACTACAACAGAACTGGCAGCGGTGGGTTCTAGCTGTATCCGGTACCCCCCAAGAAGTGCCTCTGTCCATGAGGCCAGGAAACAAGCAGGAGGATGGGTCGGGCACCCCACAGAGGAGGGGGCCTGGTCAGTAAGGACACCCAGCCCCAAACCTCCTGCTTTCAGTGGAGCTCGAGCATCTCCGCAAGAATGGGCACCAACGGGCTGCCATGCATCGCCCTGGAAATTCTTTGAGGCAGGAACCGTTGCTGGTTATTGCATAGTGCACAGAGTGAGGAAGGCTTCATCTTCATCTTCGTCGTCTTCGTCATCTTCATCTTCATCATCTTCATGCACACACCCCACCCCCCCCAATGTCAGGTCAGACCCAAGACCTGCAGATCATTCCATGAGACTGGAGTCTCATTTATTTATCCAGGAATTAGCTGGGCATCTTAAACAGCAGAAAAGCAAACAAACGAGGTTTCGCAGTGTGCTGCGCGCCACTTGTCCTACAAACGTGTTTGTTGAAAGACACGGAAAATGTGCACAGAACAAGCCGCAGCCCTTAGTCATAGCATTTCTGCTGGGAAACAACCTCCCTGCGAGGCGTTGGCCTCTCATCGTGCTGGCACACGGCACAGCCACGCATCCCGGTGGGATAAACACGCTGCTGTTCCAAGGACACAATGGAGAAGTTGATTTTTAATACTCAAATTTTTTTTTCAACTGGGATTATTTACAATGAAATTTGGGAGAAGCAATTCACACCAAAAGAAAAAAAAACAAACCTGAAATATTTTAAACCATGTTTAAATGACTCTTGCCCCCATGCAAACAGCCCCAGGTAATGATGGATGTCGCTCTCATTCCTTTAAGCACTGTACCAAAAAAACCCACCTTCCCCTCAGGTGTTCAGCACTGAGAAAAAGTCACGATAAATTCACTAGTGAGGGGATGGATCAGCTTCAAGGACCATTTCTGTCCTTATTTTGGATGTGGCAGCTGCTGCTGGTGCCAGCAGAGATTGTGGTCTGACCAACGTCCGCTGAGCTGCAGCCTCTCATGGTCTCGCGCCATCACCACCGGGCTTGCACAACGACAGCTTTGGCTACCTACAAAGGAGCTGCACTTGCTCGGCACCGAGCACAAACCTGCCCCTGGTCCCTGGCTCTCACCGAGCTGCACGTGGCTCGACCTCGGCGATGCGGCTTGCAGCACCGCTTGCCTCGGGCGCAGGATCAGCGCAGAGCTGGGTGGGACCTGCTCCTGCTGCTGGGATTTTGGTGTTGGCCTTCGCCTACCAAGCAAAAATACTTCTTTTGGTTCATGTCCCCACTGCTGTTGCAGAGGGAGGAACATCCATCACGGAGCCAGGTTTCCATCTAGCAGTCATCCCACTGGGAGCCCTGCGGCATCTTTTACTCCCAAGGTCCTACCCTGGCACTACGCCGCCCATCGGGAGGGAGGGCGATGGGGCTGCAGAGCCGTATCGAATGTTCTCCATCTCGCTTGAGTGATTGATTACTGGCTCTGCCTCGTCAAACACCATCTCCAGTCCCTGACGTGAAGAGACTGGGGAAGATTTTTACTCTAGAACAACTACCTGCGTACTGGTAGGATTAACAAAGAAACAAGTTTGAGGTGTATTCACATTTTAGCCTTCAATTCCATGTGGAAAGTTTTACACAGAGCTTCAGCAAATTCTGCTGGAGTAGGAAATACTAAAGAAAACCTAAAGCACAAGAAGGGGGATTAAATGCCTGATGTTCTTAAAAGAGGAAGAAATCCTTCACTTAAACATAAAGATGAGATAAAAAACCCAACTCTGTTAACCAAAATTATCTGAAACCTGACAGGTTTTTGTCACTGAAATCCCAATTTAACTATTTTAATCAGCCTAACACACTGCCACCAAAAGTTTTTGGAGTCTGGTTCAAGGCTTCTGTAGCTTCAGTCTGCCTCTGCTTAAAAGCTGTTCGGGGCTAAGGGCACTTGCGTTTCTCATTATGTTCTTCTAACAACAAAAGCAGGGAACAGCGGCGAAAAGGTTTCTTGGGTGGTCAACAGGAGGAGGCAGAGAAGCAGGTCTTTGGCAGCTCTGGCGCTTAATGTGATTTAGGCTGATTTTGAAGTTCTTCACAGAAATAATAATAGAAAAAAAGGGTCTGCAATTCCCCAACTGTCCATAGAAAACTCTTGCCCTCCTTTGTCTCTCCGCTCCCCTCTTAGTTCGCGCTGAGGATGCACTTCTCTGCCCAGTTCACATTTCGGTGTCAGTGGGGCTGTGCTGCCTGGCTGAGTGGCCGTTTTTGGAGGACGCTTGGCCGGTCCCGTTCTCCTGAGTCCCACCGTTGAGGTTTGGCTTCTCCTGCAGCTCAGGTTGCTCTTGGGGGGCTGTCATCAACATCGTGTTTGCCTGGCTACCGTTTTCCGTGTAATACGGGTCTTCAGCCTAAACAGGTACATAAATAACAAAGGCAGAGTTAGGGAAGGGAAAGGGCTGACAGCAACCGGCTTTGATTGCAGGCAGCGGCTTGGCTGGCTGCCCGCGCTTCCTGGACAGGAGGTACAAACAACTGCAGGCCTGGGAACCTGCTCCCACCGACGAGAAGGGGAACAGGGGGCCTGAACCACGCCGTGGCAAGACGAAGCAAGAAAACCAGCCAGGAACTGCATTTTTCTCTCCTGGACCTGAAAAGAGAAGCCATCAAGTTTTGTTGTTTTCTCGTAACCAGGTTTTGGAGCTGAACCTGCCTTGGGTTTGCAAAGCTATGCCGTGACAGACCACCTCTGCTTTCCACTTTGGCCAAGTAAGAAGCACCATTGAATGAAAGCTATGGGAATTGCCTCTTTTTCTTTCCCCATCCTTCTTTCTTTCGGCCTGTAAATAGACACTCAGCTCCCATCAAGGTGCAAGGACTGCACTCCAGCAACGTCAGCCTGGAGACCTGCGTGGGGCTGTAAATGCAAAGACAAGTTGTGGGGCTAGAAGATGCCTCTGGAGGATCCAGAGCAACAGCAGAGCTGCCTCTGTCCCCCACCGCGGTAACTCCCCAAGCGTCGGACTGCGGCAGGTCTGATAGCAATGCAATGGGCGCTGGTGGTCCCGGGCTGCGGGTAGCAGGTAGCCCCGCTCCGTTTGCTCAGCAGCATCCAGGATGCCCGGCAGGCTGCTGCGCTGCCCGCCCGCCCCGTCCTTCCCCTCAGCCACCCTTGTCCGTGGCAGCGAGATGGGTGCGCTGGACACATCTCACCTAGAAACTGGATGGACACTGCCGTGCATTGACACGGGCAGCTCCCAGCCACGCATTCACTTTGCCTTTCACTTGCTGCCGGCATGCAGGAGACGGTACCCAAAGGCAGCGGGCTCGAGAGCCCATGCTGCGATGTCCCTGCCTGCGGCACTTGACTTCCCATCCGCACGTTTTGAGAGCATCCTTTCTGGCAACGAAATAACATTCCCAGCACACAATTGTTCAGGCGCCCACAAGCAGCGATGGGGGAAAAGCATGGCCCGTCCTCACTTTACAGAGGGCTCACGTCCCTGAAAGTAGGGAAGAGTCCTCCACGGTCAGCCTGCCTGGAAAGGGGAAAATGGAAATAGGAAATTTCTTTCTCTTTCTTTCTTGATATATTTTATTACCATCGCTTGTTAAGTGAGGGAGAAATAGCCTTTATTATAGCATCGGTACAAGACAGACACATAACTCAACCGCAGCGAATGGAAAGTTAGTGTGTGTCACTTTTAATGACAAATTCATAAGGTTTCGGTGTCTCTGGAGGGGTCTTGCTGGATGAGTTCTTACTGCTGAGCAAAAATAAGTGTTAGACCTAGAAGTATGAGCGAGAAAGGGGCGGTTCTCCCACAGGAGCAATCAGTTAATTTTAGAAGGCAGGAGAGGTTTCCCTTCACCCTGTACGCTCTGGCCTCCCTGCTCCTGCCCTTCGCCTTGCCCAGGCTGACCCAGCCCCGGGTCACAGTGCCCCGTGTGCCGGCCGAGCCGTCCTGTCGACCTGGGGACACACAGACCAGCTGAGGGTACCGAGCCGTGGAGTGCGGAGCTGCCCCCTCCTCTCCCACCCGGGCACCCCCGGCTGCTCGGGCACTGCCTGGCTCCGCGCTCCCGGCGGCTCTGCCATCTCTAAGCACTAACCAGCCTCTCTCCTGCCGGGCTCCAGCTCCGCCGCTTCATCAGGAAATATCCAGCCAAGCCCAGGAACGCCAGCAGGAGTCCAGATGTGACCAAGGCGATCAGGGTCTTCTGAGAAAAGTCCTGATGGTTCCTCACGCTCCCCCGTTTAAGGGATTTTATTCCAAACTGGAAAAAACACCAAAGAGAGCCGGGAGTCTGACAAACAGGAAACATGTGCATCTGCGGAACAGGCACCAGGCTTAAAACAATGCTGCTCTTCACCTCCTTGTTAAACTTCACGTAAACAAAGCTGGGCTTTGCTACCCAAGCTCCTGAGCTTTGCACTTGCCCTCTGAGCTCGCACATCCTCACGGTCTCATTTCCATCCTAGCGTCTTCTCTGGCACAGGGAAATTTTCTCTCTTGGACCAGAGTGCTCAGGCCCTGAGATTTAGAGCGTGCATCTACACGGCTGAAATATCTCCATGCGCCGCTGCCGCAGCTCTGTTGGCTGCCATTTATACGGGCACCTGGCGCTCAGCTTTACCAGCCGACGGCAGCCCGACTGGAGTGTTGAGAGGAGGAATTAATTAATGTCAGCGTGGTACTGCGAAGAAGCAGAGTGCCAATTACATCCAAAGAGTTATTGTTGGGATCTAGGCCTTTTTAAAGAAAATACTACCAAATTTTGCAGTAACTTTTTCAAGCATTTCTGCCTTCCCTGGCTGTGTCAGTTCTTTTACGGTGCACCGCTGCCTCGCTGCGCGTCTGGTGGTTGGCTCCAACCATCTCATGTGCCACTGCTCAACAAATGCCTCCGAGACGGAGGCAGGTTCAGGTCTCAGCCGTCCGCCCCAGCCTCAACTGACCATCTAAAAATGTCCTTTCTCCAGCCACTCAGGCCACCCATTTTTTGCAGATGAGTTTGTTTAAGGAATTTACCTTTTCCCAGTGAGACTCCTGGAGCACGTCTGTAGCAGGATCTGCAAGGTTTAAAACAGGAGAGGCACGTTACATGGAGGGTCACGCTGCAGCTAATGCCAGCAGGGAAGAGCCTGGCCATTGCTGAACACGGAGGAGCCGTGAGTCCCATCGCTGCTCGGGAGGCAACGCCATGGCTCCGGGGATCTAGCAAGACCCCAGAAGCAAGAGCAGTAGTTGCAGAGAGAAGTCTCCTCCCAGGGTGTAACCGAGGACTTGTCTCCCCACAAACAGTGCCCTCTCCCATTGCCCACATGGAGGTCATTCTCCAGTGGTATCAGTGACAGCCAAAGGAATGAGCTGAACTGACCTCTCTCGCCGACGAGGATGAGGAGCATGCAGTCACGGTCCACCTCGGATTTAGCGAGTTTAATCTGGCAGGGGGAGGGAACGCGGTGGGCGCTCTCTTCACAGATTGCACTCCATAAGTCCGACCCCTTCATCTCTAAAAAATGTTTCTGCAAAATTTTCAAACAAAGAGCCGCTGAACCAACCAAACCGACTAATTCTCCATCCCCACTATGCTGATGACACTACTTGCAGTGTTGTGCATTCACCCGTTGTGTTTTGGTGCCTTGTCTGTGCTGTGCGAGGCTGAGCAGAAGCAACAAGTGACAAACAGCGCTGGGCTGGGTGTCAGCCCTTCACCCCCCGCTTCACCACCCCTTTGGGCGTCAACACCACCACCTAGAAAATGGAGATGCTTCCTTCTTGTGTCTTAATGAAATTAAATTAAATGAAGAGGTCTTTAGCAACTCTTGCAAATGGCATTGAAACAAAGCTAAATTTAGGATCTGAATTGCATGGCAAGTCTCTGCAGTTTTTGGATTGAAACAGCCGCCTGAAGAGTCCTATTGTTTCAGAGTCCCAGGCAGGGGCTGGGAAAGGAGGGGAATAACAAAGAAGCATTGAGCCTTCCTGTTTAGGAAATGTCTTCAATGTTTTTGCTAGGTTGCTGATCAAAGGCTAGGCAAAAAAATACAAATTTCTCACATTTTAGAGCTGAACTGACTCTTGGGTGGAAGAGGAAGAGGAGCGAGGAGCTGCTGCCTTTCCCTTCTGCGGGCCAATTTCTGTATCAGACAGGATAGGCTTTCTCCTCAGGTCTATTTTCAGCCACAGTCAGGCTTGGAGACAGAACCCACAGTTGCTAGAAGACGTTATCAGCTTCCCTAACATCCTCCCAGCTGGGGACATCATCTGAGCTGTGGCTGTGCCCACCCCTCCAGACAGAGACGGGCTCCAGCTGAATCCCGTATCCTGCCCCTACCCTCTGCTCGCTCCCTGGAGGTACCCACCAACGTGGGCTGCGGAAGAGGAGAAAACCCTCTTGTCTTGCAGCCTCGTGCAGAGCCAGGCACCTCAGTGCCTTCCCCTCTTTGCCATAGAATTGCCTCAGTATTGTGCTCGCATCGCCACATCCTCTTAGCGTACAAAAATGCAGAAACTTATCCATGGGAGAATAACAAACAAATCATTTTCAGCTGTTTCTGTAGAGCTTGGCTTGGGGTGAGAAAGGCCAAGATGGAACAAGAGACCCAAGTGTGTATTTTCCTTTCTCTGCTGTGGAAAGAACTCATCGGAGTGTCAGAATTTCCCTTTGCAATTAGCAGCACTGGGTGCCAGCGTATTGCTCATTTGCTTTGGGAAAGGCCAGCAGGAAAGCGGGACACGGCATGGTCCCTCCTATCTGCTCTCCTCACGGACGCTCTTATCTGGTTCCCAGGTTCAGCGGCTGCGGAGCCTGAGCTGGTTTTTCCCACTGGATGGTTCGTTGAGGTGGAGGCAGGGGAGAAGTCTGCTGTGGGGCGAGAGCTCCAAGAAAAACACGGTTGGAAGTGGGGCCGTTTGGCTCCTTTCACATGGAGGGAGGGTTAAGAGTCTGTGCAATTAGGTGTGGGATATTCTGTATGTTATAGATGCATCCATTTATGTCCACGCAGGTATGCGATGCATGGATAACGAGCAGAAACCACGTGCCCAGGAGGGGCCGTTGCCCACTAGATGGCATGTGTGGTCAGAATCACAGGCTCCCGGAGGAGTTTCCATATGAAATCTCGCCAAAGTGCAGTCCCTGTAAACAGGAGCAAGCCTAAATGCCATTTAATCGCCCATTTGCAGAGAGAAGCCAAGTAAGAATTCACTCATCTTAAGCGGTGGCAGTATGGCTGACAACAGAAGTAAAATTAATCATTGTCATTTGATACCCAGGGCATCGCCAAACCTGCTGTCCCGCAAGATCCAACACCTCTGGCCTCTGCTGCAGGTTGTACCTCCTGCGCAAAAGGTTTTTTTTCCTCCCACCCACAAGAGTGTCTCAGCCAGACCATCTCCTGCTTTTAATAAAGGCTTCATTTGTGGTGCACAAGGCCAGGGGCAGTTACAGAGAGCCTGGGATTCCTTTAGTCGTCGGTGGAGATGGGGACACTGATCAGCCCGTGCTCCTTCACATGCCCCGATTTCTTTCCTAGGGCAGTTGGCAAGACTAAAAAAGTTGCTCGCCTTTCCAACAGGGAAGAGGAAGAAGAAGAACAAAGGGAATTTCCTGTTAAACACGGTGGGAGATCCTTTAGAAGCTAAACTGACCCCAGAGCTTAATCATGAAAAAGCAGGTTTTATGCAACCGGGAGATTGCATTTCCCCTGGGATTGCTGTGATCATCCCTTTGGGATCCTCCTGGGACTGCTATGATCACCCCTTTGGGATCTTCCTGGGACTGCTGTGATCATCCCTTTGGGATCCTCCTGGGACTGCTGTGATCAGCCCCACCTCCATGAGTTTGGCACAGCTCAGACACTCTGCCCCAGGGAGCTGAGCTCCCACCTCACACCGACCCCCCCAGGTACGGTGGGTGACCCCATCGCTGCAAGCCTGACAGCACTGCAGGAACCTGCCCTTGGCTGTTTGCTTGCAGCTCCCCCTTCCTGCATGTCCCCCCCCTTGGAGACACGTGTCCGCCCCGAGCTGCAACTCACGCAAGTGTTGGACTCGTTGAGCTGCAAGCAGATGGCTCCAGTGTCGCTTACTTCTTTGACGTTGTGGCACGTGATGGGCTGGAAGGGAAAAAACACAGTCGTGGTATCAATGAACCATTGGGGGGGTTGTGAGACAAGTCCAGCCTCCTCACAGTCCCACAGCCCACGGTGCCCAGCCGCATCCTCACCTTCGGGCTGTCCCTGCCTGTGTGCAGTGTCGTGGTGGCAGCCGAGATGCGAGGATGCTCCGAGGTGGCAGGCGAGCTCATCAGAGCCGACGTGGACCCTGGGGTTTCTGCCATCGTGCTGGGTCGTGTCACTGGGTTCTCGGTTGTGGGGACCCCTCGGCTCGTGTGGTCCGGCTCCGAAGGGGTTCCCAGCGGCTGCGTGGGGGCTCTGCTGGGCTGGGGGCTCGGCTGCTCGCTGCTGAGCCCCGGGGAGGTGGGGCTGGCTGCCAGGGACCCAGCCGCAGCTTGGGTTGGGAAGAAACGCAATGAAAAGGATCCATGAGAAAGCTTAAGTCCTCTAAAATCAATGCGTGGCATTGCGCTGACTGAAGTACAATATTGATTTGTCATAGCCAGAGGTACCAGAACGTGTTATTGGCTGCATAAGAAACGCGCATTAGACTTGCTTCAGTTACCTAATTGTTACATGCACTTCATAATCTGTTTACAATGGGCTAATTTCCTGGGCATACGTGGCACCACAGCAAGGATGTCATTGCCCGACCTCCCTTGCGTCACCCTCATCTCCCCCTTGACCCAGAGTCTTCAAAAAGCTGTACTGATCTCAAACAGCAGAAAAGAAAGGCACCGTACATCTGTGCAAGGTTCCCTGCCTCACAGCCCTTCAGAGCTTACCATAAAGGCTGGCAGACCTCGTACGGGTGGCATTTGCTGAGCAAAGAATAGGTACGTTGAGGTAAAAAAATAATGAGCATTTTGTCCCATCATCTGCAGCCCTGAGGAGAGGGACTTGGGGGTGTTGGGAGATGAGAGGCTCAACTTGAGCCAGCAATGTCCGCTCGCAGCCCACAGAGCCACCCGCATCTTGGGCTGCATCCCCAGCAGCCTGGCCAGCAGGGCGAGGGAGGGAATTCTGCCCCTCTGCTCCACCCTGGGGAGACCCCACCTGGAATACTGTGTCCAGCTCTGGAGCCTCCAGCATACAGGACAGGGACCTGTTGGAGCAGGTCCAGAGGAGGCCACAAAGATGATCAGAGGATTGGAGCCCCTCTGCTGTGAGGACAGGCTGAGAGAGTTGGGGTTGTTCAGTCTGGAGAAGAGAAGGCTCTGGGGAGACCTTCAAGCCCCTTCCAGTCCCTAAAGGGGGGGGCCTACAGGAAAGCTGGAGAGGGACTTTTTACAAGGGCATGTAGTGATAGGACAAGGGGTGATGGCTTCAAATTGGAAGAGGGGAGATTTAGATTAGGTATTAGGAGGAAATTCTTGACTGTGAGGGTGGTGAGACACTGGCCGGGGTTGCCCAGAGAAGCTGTGGCTGCCCCATCCCTGGAGGTGTTCAAGGCCAGGTTGGACGGGGCTTGGAGCAACCTGGTCTGGTGGGAGATGTCCCTGCCCATGGCAGGGGGGTGGGACTGGATGATCTTTAAGGTCTCTTCCAACCCAAACCATTCTATGATTCTCTCTCTTGCGTGTTTTGTAAAGGATGGGTCTAAGCCACCTGTCCTGAAGCCAGCAGCGTTAGGCTGCCCCAGGTGGGATTTTCTGGACAGGATTAAAGCTTTTGACCACGCTCGGGCCCTTTTTTGAGATTGCGGTTTCTTGGGGCAAGCCTGTGCGCTTCATAAATCTGAGTATTAATGCAAATGCTACTGGGAATCACCAGGGGAGCGAGGGGAGCGATTACCGGATGTCTCTGGCATTGGCTTGGCACTGCTGGTGGCGCCGGTGGCTGCCGCGCTGCTGCTGCTGCTTTTCGTGGCTGTGGCTGTGGCTGTGGCCGTGGGCGCAGGGGTGGCCGTCAGGCTCCCAGATGCATTGCCTGGGGACAGAGGAAGGTGTTAGGGGCTGCTGTCCCCCCACCCCAGTCCCGAGCCCCTGCCCCTGCCCCCAAGGGTCCCTGTGGGCAGGGCAGGGAGGGGTTAGCTGCTTTCACAAATTTACTTTCTTCTTGCCCCAAAATGGCAAGCTGCCTTAGAGCTCATATGGGAGAAGCTCAGAGACTAAACATTTGGGCTGGGCGAGTACCGAACTTTGGTGCAGCCCTTGCAGAGGCTGCGGGGCTCCTGGAGGAGGACAGGCTCGTTTCTGCCCTCGTCCTGCCCCATCCTCGAGCTTACCGGGGGATGCACAAAGCTCTGTACAAAGCTGGATTTCATAGTAGTTTGGGTTTATAATCCTTGGAGGAAAGACTCAGGCCTTGGAAGAGATCACTTGTGCGCCTCAGGAAAAATAAGTTGGATTTGCAGTTGCAGGCACAATCTCAAAGTAAATAGAAACATTCCCATTGGCCTGGGACCAGCTCTGACTCATGAGCAAAAGCATCTTTGGAGGTGAAACAGAATGTTTGGAGAATGGTTTGCTGTTCTAACTTAAAGTTTATATATTGCTTCCTGATATGTTACAAAGATGACACTTCCAGCTTTTCCTTCTGAAATGAACTATATGAGTCAGTGAAAATGCATTTCTTCCCATTTCTTTTCTATTCTTAAGAGCTATTTCCACTTTTAAGAAACAGCTTCAGTCTCTACTTCAGGGCTGTTGCTGTTTAAGATTCTTATCCAGACACTAAAGACAAAATCATACAAAATACGTTGTTTCATTTGTATTTCTGCCCAGGGGAGCCTGACTCCAAGAAAAGTTATTCATCCTTCCAAACAACCCTTTGAGATGGAGCAGCACTGACAGCTCCTGATCAGCCGCCCGGCACCGGCATCGGGGCAGCAGCCCAGCCCATCCATCCCATCCCATCCCATCCCATCCCATCCCATCCCATCCCATCCCATCCCATCCTGTCCCGTCACATCCTATGCATCCCATTCCATCCGTCCCATCCCATGCATCCCATCCTGTCCCGTCACATCCTATGCATCCCATTCCATCCCATCCCATCTCGTCTCATCCATCCCATCTCGTCTCATCCATCCCATCCCGTCCTGTCCTGTCCCATACCATCCCATCCATCCCTTCCCATCCATCCCATGCCGGCTGGGCTGCAGCTGCTCTGGGCGCGGGAGCACCGGGGGAGGCGGGGGCCCTGCCGAGGGCTCGGTGCAGGTGTCTGGAGCTGGGATTTAGGTTTTGGCACTGCTTTTATTTAAGGGAGGTTTCTTCTCTCCAAGACAATTCAGTTCCAACTGGTTAAATCACCAAGTTTTTCTGATGAATTTTAACAAATCAAAAGCAGGAGGCATGACTGCATGCCCAGAATAATGACTAGCACAAAGTTAAATCCATGCTTTGCACACAGCTTTGTGTTTGCATGAACATTAGCAGGAAACTTTACATCACTAGAACAACGTAGCGCCTGGACTTGACCTCCCCAAGTGCCCCAGCCACCCAAGCACCTTTGAACTATTCCAGATGTTTGTAAAGCACCAGAGGTATTTCTAATCAAAGTCTTTTCACCACTGAATATCATAAATTGAAGCCTGGATTATTGCTCAGAGTAATTTGCAAGAAGACTTGTCACATAGTATTTCTTTTTCTTCCCTTTATTTTAGTGTATGCAGGCACTTTTATAGAAAACATGGCTAAGTTTTTTGAAACCTTAGGGCTCATGAGATAAATAATGATCCAGATGTGAGCTAGATAATCCACATGGTGCTCAGCTAAAGTGAGTCATTTATTGCACCATACGTTTTTACTAGCTTTGCTAAACTTTGTCAATTTGTTAGTGTTAAGGGTTTGAGATTTTAAGCCAAGCCATTTATTAACCTGGGAGAAATCTTCACCTGGTAGTGCTAGCACGTGCAGGAGGAAAAGCATGTAGATATGTGAAAGAAAGCTGTACTTCACAGTACCTGTTGTATTCACCTATCTAGCTTTTAAAAAGTAAATGCCTCCGATTTTTAAAGATATTTTCATAATGGGGCTTAGGAAGTATCTCAGTTCAAATCAAATTTAAAAAAAAAAGCAACAATATAAACGTTGAAGCAGTCGACTCGGTCCGACACTCATCCCTGAGCACTAAACCAGGACCGTAGAAGGCAAAACTCTGCAGCGAAAAGACTCAGGAAACAGGAGAAAACTTTCCAGAATTTGTGCCCTACTCTGCACCCTCAGCAACTTAAACACGGGGGTTTCTCCCCTGCACCTCCATCCTGCAAGCTGGAAGGTGCGACCCACAGGGGATTCCCGAGACAGTAATTGCACCTCCTATGCCGACACATGGATCTCTTGGTAAACCTTTTGCGAACTGGGTGCCTTCTGCAATGCTCTGACACACAAACCCTGTGCCAGGGCAGTTCCGCCAACTCCAAGTCTTTTCCCAAGTTCAGCCAGCGCTCCGGGAGCCGCACGGCTGAGCCAGGGGGAAGCGCAGCGGGTGAGCAGTACCGCTGGTTCCAGCGGCTGCAGAAGAGGGTAAGGAACCGCGGGACACGCAGCCCTGAAGCTGCAGCCAGCCCAGGCTGCGCCGAAGGCTCCAGCCTGCACTACTCACGCCTTCCCAGTTTTACTGCTCTCAGCCATGTGGCAGGAATTCAAGCGGGTGGAGCCCTCTTCCCTCTGGAAATATCTGATAAAAATCCCTTCCCTCCCCCTTTTCCTTCTCCCAGACAGGATATGGGTGTGGGGCCGCAGTCACGCAGGGCGCCCAGGGCAGGGGGCTGCGGGGAGCCCCCCCAGCCAAACCCCGGCTGCTGGACCAAGGGTTGCCTTGGGCTCAGGGCCCCTCTGGCAGCTGGGCGCTGCTCGGGAGCCGGGCACCTTCCCTGGGACCGAGGTTGCTCCTGGCTTGTGCAGTTATGATGTGCACCCCTTGAAAGAAGGTTAAAATCAAGTGGCTGTGAGTTTTAAAAGCTCCTTTTTCCTTCCCTGATCCTTAGAGCTTTCCTACATCTTGCAAAAAGCACAAAGGAAAGAAAGAATGCTTTAAAATGAGAAGGAAAGATATTTTTTTAAAAATCAAGTTTTGCAGAGATGAATAAAAAAAGATATAAAAAAGAAAGATAAAAGATTTCTAGGAAAAAAAAAAAAGGAAGTGTTTGTATTAGGTACAAATAGAATATATAGTCGCTTTTCCATGTAAGTTTTGAGACAAGCACAGGACAGCTCTCCACGTGGTTCATCAATACCCAATTTTGCCACCCCGAGCAGCTTGCAGCATCGCGCTGCGGCACAGGAGGGTTCTCGAGCGACCCCGGAGCATCGCCCCGCTCTGCGGACCAGGGACGGGGGTAAAGCTCTCCCACGCTCATCGCAACTCAGTGGTTCCCCAAAAGATCGGGAAAGCCCAGAACTGAGCATTTCATACGCGATTCGCTCCCCGCGAGGCTGGACGGGGCTGCTCGTTGCTCCGGGGTCAGACTGTGGTTAGCAGCTATTCCGTACCCGGCCTCTGTCCTCCCCACGCCGCGGCCACACGTGGCACTTGTAGAAGACCGGCACCTGGCCCAGCGTGGAACGGGGTTTTTTTTCCCCCTGTAAAACGCGTGGTTTTAGCTAAAGCTGTCCTGGAGGGTGGAGGCCGGTCATCCCACCCTTGGCAGCGCTGCCAGGAGCCAGCCTGAGCACAAACCCCCAGAACTGGGATTTCCATCGGGAGCTGCACAACCGAAACCTTCACTTCATCCCCTCGGGCTCCCCAAAGGGGTGAGGAGCATGCAGAGCCCCAAGGGCGAGCTCCCCGGTTTTTCTCTGCTCCGCACAGCAGCTATGTTGAACCGGAATAAACCACCTCTACTGTCAGCAAGTGCTAATAAAGCCCCGTAATATCCTGCAGAAATGCGGAGCATTGGCTGTGCCGGCAGAAGGAATGACATTTTGCAGCATTAAACCCCCTGTCGCCCGGTAGCTTTGTCTTTACAAAGGCAAAGCTTTTTATCACTTCTGTATCACTTCTGCTTTGTACTACAAGGAACTCAGGTTTCCCGTTTCAGGTAAACACTTTTGTCTTCCACCCTGGCTCGCTGCTCACTTCAGCCCAACCAGACAGACCTGAATTTTACTTGAGAAGCTTTTGGTTTTTTCCTTCCTGTAAAATTAACATAGACTGGAGGGTCAGGCACAACGGCGCGGGTGAGCAATATACCTTGGCAGCAAAGGGAACATGAAAGGAGCACCGCGAAACAGAAGAACAAAATACAGCAAATTCTTTCAATAGATCTAGTCGCTCACATTCGCGTGAGTAAGGAAAAATTACATTTGAGGAGACACCCGCAGGTTCTTGGCTCCTGTCCCAGCACACTATGCAGCGCACAGAGCGCTGCTTCACTCTTTTCAGTCCCTTTTTATTACTTTATGGTTGTTGGGTTTGGGACAAAAATGATAATATTTCCCTAAAATATAACCCTTTAGAAAGTACTACCTAGAAAATCTCCGTATTATTATTCGCTTTTTGGCTTTTTCATATGATGAATATTTGAAGAGCTGGAATAGGAGATTTTAATATTTATGGTGATTCATTTGATTTTCAGAAAATGTTTAGTTCCTACCACAAAACAAAAGTAAGGCTAATTTACACCAATGCAGACTGCGAAACGGCTTGAACTGTGGCTGCGCTCCACAGCTTCGCATGCTGCGTTCGCATCCCTTTGCCTTACCTGTAACATTACAGGGAGCTCTTAGATCCCGATTCCCCCCCTTTTCATAGCAGCAGCATTTGCTGCTCGCAGTGCATCGCCGTGAGCGTGTGGGCCAGGATGCCCGACCCAGCGCTGTTCTGTAAAATGTCACTGCAATGTGAAATCGCAGACTCCACCGAACACCCATTAAAAAGGCGCCCCCCCCCCGAGCTGCTCTTCCAGGAGTCAGAAAGAAGTTGCCCCATGTCCTCGCCTCACGGTGCTCCGCGGCTCAGCCCTGGTCTTTGCTGCAGTCGATACTCACCAGACAACTCCACGACACAGAACGCAATCCAGAAAAGCTGCCTCCACTTCATTATTTTTAAACTTCCCGAGAACAGCATTCCTGCTCGCAGCTCCCACTAAAACTGGATCTGGCTGTGACAGCTCTGGGGTTTTCAGTCCTGCAGCGGCTCCGAGCTCCTGTAGCTGGGGTTTGGTTCAAGCCTTTGAGATGACTCGGCTGTGGGGTGGGTTTCTCTTCAGGGGTTGTGCTTATGGTTCAAGACTGCGAGGTGGAGTTTCTCCGATTTGATTTCACAGTTTTATATAGTTCATGGCAACCTCACTATCACTTAGGTAATTTTCTCCTCCCCACTTTCCTGCCAGCGCTTCAAAACAAACAAAAGAGCAACCCTCTCCCCAGCAAAGGAGCCCAAAGCCTCGCTGGGCTTAACCCTTTCCTGAGAGCTGCTTGCTTTCCCATTAAAGTAAAGGCAGGGATACAATGTGCTCCAGCTGGAAGGAAGGATTACAGCGGAGCCCGCTGCTAAACTTCCCTCAAAGCAGAGTAAACACAATCTGATGGGAGCAGAGAAGTGGAGAAACCCCAGGTCCAGCCACCACCGGCGAGCCCCGTGCACGGTCCCAGGGCTGGACTGTGGCCAGCGCCGTGGAAAGGGGGAAAACTCTGAAATCTGACTTCAGAAGCAGAGATTTTCTCAGCAAATGAAGCAAGGAACTCAAGGATGCGAAATCATCACTGACCTGAAGAAAAGGAACTCCATTAGCTTCACTAAATTGACTTTGGTCAAACAGCGAGGACGAATGAAATGGTTTAGAGAAGGTCTGGGGGAGACCAAAGCCCGTAGGCAAAAACTTCGGCATAAAACCTGGAGCAGAAGAGGGACTCGAGACTAATAAATAACTTCCTGGAGCTCATTTCCATTAATAACGCATTATAGAAACATTAAAAACAGTATAGCAATACTGACTTTGGTTTTATTACCAGGCTGAACCTGACCAAGTGGAAACGGTTGGCCCTGGCTCTCCGGTTCTCCCGTGGCTGCACCGCAGACGTGCGGGGGATCAGCTCTGGAACTGGCAGGATGAGGGATGCTCTGCAGTGGGCAGCAAATGGGGCTGAGTGAATACAGCCTAATGGGGCCTTAAGAGAGACGAGTATCTCCAAAATTATTGATTTAAAAAAAAAACCCACCAAATAATTTTTATTTTTTTAAATTTAAAATAGTTTGATCATTTCTTGATTTTTTTGTCTGGGGACACTAAAGACAACAGAAGTATCTTAGTAATCATTTTGGCCTTTGGGGATAAAAAAAAAAAAAGATACGATCATTTGGGAAACTAAATTCTAGTTAAGTCCGAATTTTTCCTTTTACAACTAAATGATACAGTCACTAAAGGAGTCATCATTGCTAACAGGAAATAAAAAGTGAGGTGTCCAGGAAAATAGCTATAGAAGGAAGGACAACGAAGCTCTTACTCAATGTAGTATCTTTTTGTGGATGCCCCCATTACACTTCTACAGTTATATGGGTACAGTCAGCAAAAGGATTAAAAGGCAGAAAAAAAGATAAGGTAGTATTATGTACAAAGAAATCCCTAAAAGCATTTCCAGTATACACGTTTATTGGTATGACAAAATTCCAGTAGCTTTTGTTTTTAGCATAGGACAGGAGTTGGACGAGGTGATGTTTAATGGTCCCTTCCAACTCAAACCAGCCTGTGATTGTGTGACAGGAAAATATCTCTTGGAGGAAACATCTGTAGCTAAGAAATGTGCTTCAACATCTATATAAAGATTTCTATTACTTCAGTAATCTATTACTGAACGACAGAGCTACATAGCTCTATTAAAGACCAAAATATCCCGGTAAAATATGGTCTGCAACACAGTATAAAACCTGAGTGTGGACACAGCCCGGCTGTCTCCAGCTGCTCCCACCAAGTGTTTCCTCTTTTTTCCTCTCTCAAACACACACACACACAGGGAGACGCATGACTCAGTACATAGCACAGGTTTGCATGCATATCAGTTTAGAAAATATATTCAAAAGATGAAATGAGAAAAGTAGAGTGAGACAAAGGTCCTATTTAAAGAACAGATTTTTTTTTTTTTTCTATTAAAGTGAGAATTTGGGTTGAATAACACAACTGAAAATAAAAAGTTGAAATTTCAAAATATCAGCCACTAGGAAGACAGAAGACCATCTGGTGAGGACCAACATCCTATCACACTGAAAAGCATCAAGAAAAGGTGCCGAGCTACCTCTGGCAGGAGAGGGCTCGGGACCACTCTTGTACAGTGAAGGCACAAACCTTAGAAATGCTTAGAAATTTTATTTCAGAATTAAAAATAAGTGAACTGTAGGAAAGGAATAAAACAAACCAGCTCGTGCCGAGCCCCTTGTTTGCATGGGAGTTGCAGAGGAGCTCTGGACCACGACCCCATGGTGGGTCCCCAGTGGTAGCTGGTCCCCCTGTGCCCCCCGGGGTCTCCCCTCCGCCTTGCCGGGTTTCCTGCCATTCTCCTCCAGCACGGCTCCGCGCTCCTGAATGAAGGAAACCAACAGAATCATCCGGGTTTGGCTGCCGGTTTTATTTCACCTTTCAAAAAGAGACTAAAAATAGAGAGCTGGACTAAAAATAGACGCTGATCGGGTCCGCCAGATACCCAGCATGGGAAGCTCCCGGGTTTGGTTTCCAGTGGAAGTTGGGCTGCGTTTAAATGACATTCGCTGTGTCAAAGATGTAGGGTTTCATTAATACTTACGTCCACTATGTGCACTGTCTGAGTAAGTCAGTATGCCTTAAAACTCATTTTAGGATAGTGACTCAGCTAAGCATGGCACAACCGGTAAATCTAACATATCCTCAAATGAGGAACCAAAGAAACAAAACTATCAGTTACTTATTAAGATTATTCTTTAATTGA
This sequence comes from Burhinus oedicnemus, assembly GCA_008921705.1. Classification (NCBI taxonomy): domain Eukaryota; kingdom Metazoa; phylum Chordata; class Aves; order Charadriiformes; family Burhinidae; genus Burhinus; species Burhinus oedicnemus. Next base: position 1,384,580 of record VFFE01007112.1, on the reverse strand, counting down.
AAGCACTGGCTTCAGAAGATTTTAGAAGAGACACCTAGAGATGCTTCTACCCATCCAACCACTCTGCTTTTTGAGCCTCAGGCGTTCCTCTAGCGCAGGCATGGCCGTGCTCCCCGTCGGGGACGCGAGGCAGAGGGTGGTGGCAGTGGGACCCTGCCTGCCTCCAGCACAGCTCGGCTGTCTGATGTCCCTCCGCAATCATGCTTCAGAGATGCTGTGAAGCTCTTTGGCTGGGGGAGCGTGTGTGTATGGGTGTACACACCTCCAAGAGTATTCTGAATACTCCAAATATCCAGCTGTATCCAGGCTCTTCAGTTGTTTCCGTCTGTTTATTCAATGAGCGGAAGATAACACCTTCTCTCATTGATATGAGTCTCCATTTAAACCTCTGTTTAAAGTGACCTGAGCACGTTGCAAATGAATACTGTAGAATTATTCCCTCCTTTCAGACTCGTAACAAATTTTTATAGCTAAAGATTTAAAGACCAAAATAAGAAACATGCACTTGAATTATCTCAAAGCAGCCTGTATCAGCTGTACAAGGTTAACAACGGCTGAGCCAATTTCAACTAAACATTTACAGGATCAAGTGTCCAAATTTCAAACGGCATGGTGATGAAGGCTTGTTCACATAGACTGGGAATTTGTCCAAGTATTTAAGGGTAATTTAATTTAATTGTGAATGATGCAATAGACATATGGCTAGGAAGTTATATGCCAGGAAACATGTTTTCTATAAGTATTTTAGCAGGCAGATGGCATACAATAGTTTTGGTGTAGTCATTTCCCCACCTCTTAAAAGTTGCTATTTTGGACAGCTGAAATAATTAGATTGCCACCATCCTCCCAAGACACCAGCACTGCTGACCCAGAGGATGTGCAACCACAGAGGACTATTTCTGTACAAAACCCCATCAAATAAATCAAACCTTACGCTGCCCTATCCATCGCCATTCAAAAATTTCAAAGCATTTTAATAACTTTCCCACTGAAGTGGAAAGCGAGTGAGTGTTGCTGCTTGACAGCGCTCCCACCGCACGGGCGAGAACACAGGCACGTGGAAGCGCCTGGAGCAACGCCACGCCACAGCTAAACCCCAAAAGCCAAAAGTTTTGTGTCTCAATCCTCAGCCTTAGCAACCAAACCGCACCACTTCCCAGACAGACCAACGCTTTCTGGAAATTACAACCCATCTCCCACGTCCGCCACGCTCCAGGCTCCGCAGAACTGCTGTGGGAGATCCAGCTTTCGGGAGCAGTACGAGCATCCCTGTGCCCGTATGGGGCGGGACGGCCAGAGCAGAGTATGAAGCTGCAAATAAAATGGTATTTGAGTGAAGCTTGGGTTATTTCTCCTAGTAAAGCTTTCAAGATGCTGTTGGGACGACATCTCCTTTGTGTTAACAGGAGGCATCGTACCAAATCCTGACCGGCGCTGAGCAAGGGGAACTCCTGTCCACTGCTAACGCAGGACACAAACTCTCCGCTCCGAGCAGACGGCTCCTGAGGAACGAACTGATTGTGATTCACCTAAGAAAGGGCAAAGAACTCAAAAACTTCCCTAATATTATCAGCCTTATCGCGATTTCCTTAAGAACTTGTCATCTATTCGTTTTATTGTGTTTGGTTTTGCACGTTATTATATTTATCTTGTAACTCTTGGGGCAGGAAATGCTTCCTTTATTAGTGTTTCAGAAACTACATCCTGAGGCTCCTCTCAAGGCATCCCTTGTGCAAAGGCTGTTCCGGAGAGATTACTGCTGCCATTTCTACATCAGAGCTGCTCCGAAGCCATCCGCTGCTCCCTGCCCTGGAAGAGCCACTCACCCGTGAAGAAACACCCCTGCGTGTGCCGGGGACACGCTGCCCTCCGTTAGAGGAGGATGCTGGACAAGACCTCTTTGCCCCCTCACCTTACCTTTACTGACAACTTCAAATGAAGGTTCCCCCTCTCCTCCCTTCTTTGTAATCGCGAAGGAAAGCCTACTGCTTCGGCAAGAAGTACGCAACTGGTCGGGGCTCTTAAGTTTACTTCCAAACCGAATGCACAGAGCCTTTAATAACCATCATTTATGAAAGAACGCTGTCTTTCCACGCCACTATTTATCCAGGTGTTTGTATTCTTTTTCTAAGTCTTATGTAAATATAGTTCTCAGAATTAAAGACAAAAGATTTTTTTTTTTTTAACTCAGGCAAAGTCTTGCCTCTTCATAATCCTTGCAACTGCATTGAATGGGCGCCTTGCTATTTATTACCCCCTTGCACAGCTACTGCTTATTCATTCACACTCAGCAGAGTCATTCCTTAGAGAGAGACAGCTGAAAAAACCCAGGAATATCAGACTTTTTGACCCATAGATCATATATTGTATTTCTAAAAAGCTTTTGGAAATCTTAAAAAAAAAGATGCATGGTTGTTGCAACTATAACATCCTGTTAATAAAAGTGGTATATTAAAAGAAATTGCTTAGTATGATTATTCCACTAGAATCAATATCTTCCAATATTAAAGCAAATATGAAGCATACACATGACTACATTCAAGCAAACCATATGGTGCATATGCTGCTTAACAGTTTTATGCCTTAAACTTTTACTTCAAGATTGTTGGTACAAATCTAATCAAGGCTATGCTCATTTACTACCTTCTGTCTGTTCAGCACTTTGTAGGATATTACTAGGTCTTTAATCCAGTTTTAAGGGGCAGGCTACGATGTAAATCAAGTCACTTAAGCATTTTTCCATGAAACTGTTCCCCAGATGCATCTTTTCTGCAGCAATACCAGAGGTTGAACGAGTCAGAAGGAATCGCCTTGAAAAACAAGGCAAGAATACGCAATATCAGAAGCCTACAAAAAGCTGGAGCTTTTCTAAGTTGCAAGAATGGGGGGCCTAAATATGAAGAAAGTAGCTCTGGCACGGGAGAAGCAAAGTGCAGGAAGATGCTCGGCCGGAGCTGGTGGTGTGAGCTGGGAACAGCGGCACATTGAACACCCCGGGCAGGAAACCACTCCGGCTGCCCCAGCACGACTGCTCAACAAAAACCTTTGTTGTCTTTGAAAGTAATTCCTCCTGGCTTTGTGACGGAAAGAACGAGCTCCACGGAGATGATATCTCACCACCCACCGGACAGAAAGAGCAACGTCGGAGAGCTCGGAGCACCAGTGCATCGCTGGGGAAAGGGCCAGTGGCGAGGGAGCCTACCAGCATCAGGGGACAAGAAGAGCCAGCGAGAGCAATAAAACCTAGCTGAAAACTTTTTCAAATAGCGCTTTTGTCACCGCAAGAGAACTAGCTCTCACTAAAGTCGTGATAATGCCTCGGAAAGAGCAAATAAGCTAATGACACACCTCCAGAGGATGCGGCCCTGTCACTTCTGTCTGCAGTAGGTACAGTCCAGTGCACAGAAGTGTGACTTCAGATGGGCACTGTTGCTGCGTTGAAGCGATGAGATACCCTCAAGATCTGGTTTTTTGTTTTTCTGGAAATAGGCACGTTTGAATATACAAAGAGTGACAAGTAGCTACAGAACCTAAGGAGAGGAACAGGAGAGGACAGAGATGAACTAGTCATATTCCTCTTACTATCCATCACTACTTTCGGACTGTATCAGAGTCTCATTAACCTGGCTGATTTCATCGACTGCTTTTCGTTGCTGCACCATCCAAAGTACTTAACTATAATAAACAGCAGCACCACAAAACACCAATAAAAATCATTAAAGCATAAGTCTCGTAATTTAGTACAAAGATTAGCTTCTCTATTCAGATCTGCAGCCCGCTGATTGCAATTTATTTCTCCCATTTATGGATGTCATATAAACATGCGAGCTGGATTCATTGCTCAGGCCTTCCATCCATCACCAGGACTGCAGCAAGTCCGTCTTGTTGATGCACCAAACGGACAGCACCGGAGATACACAAGAAGCTTAATTTAAACTTTAATTTCAAATAAATGCTATTTGCAATACTGTTCATCTTAAATGTGATGAAATTATAGAATCACAGCATCATAGAAACGTGTAGGTTGGAAAAGATCATTGAGCCCAACTGCAAACCTAACACTGCCAAGTCCACCACTAAACCATGTCCCTAAGTGCCACATCTTCCTGTCCTTTAAATACCTCCAGGGCTGGTGACTCTACCACTTCCCTGGGCAGCCTGTTCCAAGGCTTGGTAACCCTTTCGGTGAAGAAATTTTTCCTATTGGCTGTTTTTATACTTTAAATTTGTTGTATTTGCAAATACACCTCAACTACGGCCACCTAACGGGTTGCCTTGTTTATCCCAAGTTTATGGACAGCCTGCTGTGCACGGTGACTGCGAGAAACACGCCTGGCTGCTGCCACGCGTCGCCTCTGCCCGGCTGAGGGACAGCCGGCCGGCCAGAGCGGGGGGCGAGGGGGGCACATGGGGTCCGTCAGCCGGGCACCCCCACAGCCGGGCAGCCGCGGGTGGTAGTAGCTGCTCTCAGTAGGTGCAAGAGGTCGTTGGTCAAGCAACACTGACCAAGATTACGGGGGGGGGGGAACAAAAAAGTCTATGTTGCCTTTATTTCCAGGGAGAACACCCCCTCCGGCTGTAATTTATGTAAAGTAACTGCCTAAAAACTATGGTGGTATTTCTTAGAGAGAAACCAAAACTGTAATTAGGAAATAAAGGAATGGCTTTTACTCTGAGTAAATATCAGGTTAGTGCCAGGTGTTACTGAAGCATCAGATGAGATGTAAAACTCATCAGTGGCAGCAGTGAAAGGCATCTTTAAAAGCACCAGGGGAAAAGGACTGGAAAGGGCTCTCATCTCCACCCTGGCAATTGCTGATAATAAAGTGCTGCTGTTTTCTACCTGGGAAATGAGGTCCCAGAGGTACGAGTCTTTCCGTTTCTCAAAGGAGGGTTTGTTCAAATACATAGACGGGAGCATCCTCAGTCATTACCAACTGCTACTGACCCACCGCACTGGAAACTCTAACAGCCAGCATTCAAAATATCCTTTTGTTTTGTTTTTAAAGTCATGTCCTTGGTCTTGGAGGGATAAATAAAACGAAATAGAAATCTAAGAGCCACTTCTTTGGCTGTCTCCTGAAGAGAAGGATGCAACAGCGAAACTATTTCAACTTCAGTGCTAGATGACCTGAAAAAATGACAGGGCTCTGCTAACAGTTACGAGCACACAGCTAAATTCAGACACCACTTATTTATTGATGTGTTTGTACAATAGGAGTGGCTGGGAAGGCTGCAGACTCCCAGGTACCTTCTGATGGCACATAATAAGCACAGACAACACAGACCTACGGTGAATAATAGAACAAAAAGCTTCCAGTATCACTGAAAATCAAAGCGCATATGCAATCAAATGCTATCCAGTGAAACCTCCTGGGAAGGGGAGCGAGGGGCATCTTACGAGCCTAGCTCTTGCCACGAAGGAGGGGAGTAATACAGGACAATTGCATTAAAATATAAACATCCAACAGTATTAGCGTTTAAAATTACAGTGCTATTTCACCATACAAATTATAGTGTATCTCATATAATGCTAATGATAAGGTCCAACTAAAGAAGCAGCATAAAAAAGACATACAAATTGTGGACGCAATCCCACACCTATATGCTCAGTACTATGATGATCTAGAGGGAAAAAAAATATATAAATCTATTTATGAGATAATAAAAGATGCATTAGAAATGACCAAGATGAATAAACTTCCCACAGTAACAGCGAGTTAACAACTCTGGTTTTTCCCAGAGCTGCAGGAAGGATTTCAGGCCGGAGCAGAGCTCTCCAGGCACAGCACCTTTACCCTCTCCATGCTCAGGATGGCACCTCCCCAGCCACGGCAGGGTCATGGGCAGCCTGTGTGCCCAGGTGCAGCGGGGATGGTCCCAACGCTGCCGGCCTCTCTGCCCTGTCCTCTCCGAGGGATGCAGCCAGACCAGCCACAGGGCTGTAATTAAATCCTCCCATTTCTGATTTGCAAATGCAAGGGATTTCACACATGGAAGCCAAAGGTGAAGAGAAAAAAGGCTTAGAATCATAGAATCGCCTAGGTTGGAAGGGATCTTTAAGATCATCAATTCCAACCATCAACCTAACACTGCCAAAACCACCACTAACCCATGTCCCTCAGCACCACGTCTACCTGTCTTTTAAATACCTCCAGGGATGGTGATTCCACCACTTCCCTGGGCAGCCTGTTCCAATGCTGGATAACCCTTTCGGTGAAGAGATTTTTCCTAATATCCATCCTAAACCTTCCCTGGCGCAACTTGAGGCGGTTTCCTCTTGTCCTGTTGCTTGTTACTTGGGAGAAGAGACCGACCTCCCCCCCTCACTACAACCTCCTTTCAGGTAGCTGTGGAGAGCGAGAACGTCTCCCCTCAGCCTCCTCTTCTCCAGGCTGAACAACCCCAGTTCCCTCAGCCGCTCCTCAGAAGACTTGTGCTCCGGACCCCTCACCAGCTTCGTTGCCCTTCTCTGGACACGCTCCAGCACTTCAATGACTTTCTTGTAGTGAGGGGCCCAAAACTGGATTCCAGGTGGGGCCTCACCAGTGCCGAGTACAAGGGGACGATCACCTCCCTAGTCCTGCTGGCCACACCATTGCTGATATAGGCCAGGATGCTCTTGGCTGCCTTGGCCACACTGCTGGCTTATATTCAGCTGGATGTCAACCAACAGCCCCAGGTCCTTTTCTGCCAGGCAGCTTTCCAGCCACTCTTCCCCAAGCCTGCAGCGCTGCATGGGGTTGTTGTGACCCAAGTGCAGGACCCAGCACTTGGCCTTGTTGAACCTCATACCATTGGCCTCGGCCCATCGATCCAGCCTGTCCAGATCCCTCTGTACGGCCATCCTACCCTCAAGCAGGTCGACATTCCGGCCCAAATTGGTGTTGTCTGCAAACTTACTGAGGGGGCACTCGATCCCCTTGTCCAGGTCATTGATAAAGATATCGAAGAGAACCAGCCTCAACACTGAGCCCTAGGGAACACCACTTGTGACTGGCCGCCAACTGGAATTAACTCCATTCCCTACCACTCTTTGGGCCTGGCCTTCCAGTCAGTTTTTTATCCAGCAAAGAGTACACCCATCCAAGCCATGAGCAGCCAGTTTCTCCAGCTTGTTTTTTCCAGTCCCTCCACGGGCCCCAGACATCTTCCTGCCCGTGTTGCTGTCTTCATTTCCATGTATGACCGGTGTTAGAGCAGGCTCCCGCGCTTGCCGTGAGCCTGGGCACGGGCCACTGCCTCACAGCACCAGCATCCCCAGGCAGCAGCCCTGAGACACGGCCATCCTTCCACTGCTCCCCTTTGCCTGCTAGTAATAAACCACTGTAGTTTCTCCAATTACATTTTTCTTTCAAATATTTTTCTTCTTAGCTCCATCAAATGCATTTTCCCCCTGTGATACCACACCAGAATTATTGCTGCTGAAGGTCCTGACATGATGCAGAACAGCCTCCATCAGCTGTTTTCTGAAGAGCAGAACTCTCGGAAATGGGAATATTTCTGGTTTGTGCTATCCGAAAAATCTTTTCTGCAAGGATCTCAAGCAATTGTGAAGAACAAAGAGCACCTTAATTTTATACAGACAGAACCCAGGGGTCCACTAAGGGGGGAATACGGGGGGGCCCTGGGGGATGCTGCGGAGCGGGGCCAGGGGAGATGCCACAGTGGGGATTGAGGGGAGCAGGATGGTACATGCACACATGTGGATGCACAAGAGCAAACAGCAACTCCATGAGAAGGCCAGCAGTGCCCAGCCTCTGCTGGAACAGGAATTGTGTTTTCCCATGATATCCCACGCAGAAGGAGGACTGCAATGGGCACGGCTTTCCGTGCTGCTCAACATGACTTTGGCTGGGGCAGCGGGAGGACTGAGGGAATTTGGACTGTAAGTTTGAGATTAGGAATAGTACAAATTGACTGTTTTTTCCACCTCCAAGAACTTTTCCTCTGACCCTTTGTGATGCAGCCCCTCTCAGCAGCATTTGTAATCTTAGGGAGAGCATCGGTGATGAGAAGTGACGCCGCATCATTTAGCTAAAGCGCTCTGGTGGCACAGGGCACACGATCGATATGTGGAGGCTGAGGCTCCATTACTTATAAGAAGTGCTTCACAGCGCGCTTTGGAAACACAAGCCCTCTCCTGGGACCTCTCCTAGATGGTTTCAGATTAATTGTTACAGGTTTGTTGGTTTGTTTTTATGGAGGAAAGAAGATTTGTTTGCTTTTTTTCCCCCTGGAGCTTTACCATCATCTTTTCTCATTAGGATGGTGGCGGGAGGTCAATACAGTCCCCTGTCTGAGTGAGATTCCTCCATAATTTGGAAGGGAAACTTTCAGAGCCGCAGAGTTCGAGGTACCTTCCCCAGCGTGTTGCTTTTCAGAGCACACTATGGAACACACAACCACCTCCCCGCTACCAGCTTCTTCGTTAAACACAAAAGCTTTATAATTACTACCAAGGCATGAGAGACAAATTGTGGCTGTGCTGTTCTCCAGGCTCAGACTCGCGTGGTCTCCCAGCCATGCTTCTGCTGGCATTTTATTACCAGGCACAGGAACAAAGCCGAGCAGCAAAGCTCTGCAGCCCGGGCTGCTTTGCCGAGGTTAGTCAGTCCTTCCTACCCGGAGGACGGGTCGAGAGCTGCCTCCCCTCCCTCTGCCCATCCTCCTTGTCACCATTCTCTTTGGTTTTTGGTTTTCTTAATTATTTTGGAATCTAGAGAATAATCTGTCGTCAAATCCTGCAGAACAAATTGAACGTCAGGTTTTCAAACCATTCTAATAAAGCAGATGGTACCGCAAGCCTGTAAATCTCCTCCCAACTTCAATGCCTCTAAATGCTGACAGATTATCCATTAATGGGCAGATTAATCCCGAACAGCAAAAACAGTGGGAAGGAAAATACATGCTTTTGTCTCCATAACAGGGAAAATGAACACGCTAATATGTACAACTCACAGGAGAGGTGCAGTTACATCCATTACGAGCAGACGGAGCGACCGGCAGAGCCCAGCGGCGCTGGAAGACGCTGGGCACGGGGAGAGGCTTCCTCCAGCTGCCCAGCGCCTCGCTGGGACCAGCAAAAGGCAACCAACTTTATGATGGAAGGGACAGGGCTGACTGTCCTGATGTTGGAGTCTGCTTCCCAAACAGGCCAAGTTATTGTCAGCGCTTCTGATTATTTCCCTTCCTTTTCCTTTCCTGCTGGGCTGAGATGGCACACAGCCTTCCCGCAGACCCTCTCCCTAACACGAGCGGTTTTGCTGATGAGTTTTGGCCAACTCCTCTTTGTCAGTCTCATCAGCAGCAAGTGCTCCTTCACTGGCCACTGTACAGCCAAGTAAAGGATTTTTGGTCTTCTGTGTTGGAAACGGTGGCCCCCCCAGCGCAGCGTCCCCTTCTCAATGCCATCCCCTCCTCTCCCCGCTGCTGATTTGCTTGGCAGGTGTGAAATATTAATTGCCTCACATGGGAGCTTGGCTCACTGTCTGTCGCATTTGACTGAAATATCATTCTCTGCCGCAAATATAATTACTGGGGGTCTGGATTTTAAAAATAGCCTCTCGCCTGTCTGTTAATTAGGAGCCATGCTTTGCTACACAACGAGATATTTTGGTTAATTATAAAAGAGAAAAGGACAAATTTGTCACGTCTTTTGTTTTCGTTCCACCGTGTCTCCCGGTGACAGCAGTGCCGAGCCGTGATGGACTGCTCAGCCGGCAGCACCAGATGCTCCCTCCCAAACCGGGAGGGGGTCAGCGCTGGCGGGGGTCTCACC
>VFFE01007112.1:1227802-1374779 GCA_008921705.1 Burhinus oedicnemus | reverse complement strand
GGGGCCTCCTGCCTCCCCTCACTGCAGAGAAGTTTAAACAAAGGAAAGAAAATTTCAGTCAAAACCGAGCTCTTCACTCAGATGCTCCCCAATCCAATGTTTAAGCACTCCCTGATTGGAAGCGCTGATACATTCTCATGAAATCTGGCAGAAGTGCTGACTCGAGGCATTCTGGGCGGCAGCTCCAGCATCCAACAGACCCTCTCCTCTCTGTCCCCTCCTTGGGCTGGTGACATGGCAGAGGCGGCATTACTGCATCCTTCCCCCTCCCCATTCCCAAATTAAGACCACCTATCTTCTCAGGCTTGCTGAATGCTCACACCAATATTCATACGCATTTCTGGTTTGTTTCTTAAAAAGAAGAAAAAGAGCCATTTCATAGGTGCCAGTGCAAATAGAGAAGAGTGATGACAAGTTTGGAAATGGCAGATGAATGTGCTAACAAACCTCCCCTTGGCCTCATGTGCTAATTAATAATGTGTTAATAAACCTCCAGAAGAATAAAGATCAATAGAGCTGTTGCATTCCCAGGCCTTGCTTGAAACCCGCCAGGCAGCAGCAGCAGACGCAGCCCAGGAGAGGGAAGGGCCGAGCACGGCTTTATCGGTCATGAAATTCCCAGTTACAGAAAGCAGCACCTACCCTTGGCACGCGCCAGATACAAGACACCGTTCTGGGTTAAGCAAGCTCATTTTAACAGGAGTCACGGAAATAACCCGATGATCCCCTGGTTTTAAGGACGCGCTGTGCCATCGGGGCACGAGGAGGATACGGAGGAGCCGACCGGCAGCCAGAGCTCGCAGCCTGAGGACGGGGACCAGCATGGCCTGCCACAACCCTGTCGCGTTCCTGCCACCCGGCATGCCCGGCCACCGCCAGCAGAGATGTCTACATTGCAGTCAAGGTTTTGCTATGCTGCTCTGAATCATCACCCTAATGGCCAACTTCAGAGAAAAGTATCAGCTCAACCAGCTCATGGGTTCAATTCGATGCCCAGGAACCTCTGCAGCTGAAAGGAAATTTCCAGCAACCTGCAGGTGATGGAGCCTCGGCCAGCTCTTCTCCGTGGACCCAGGAGCAGCAATTACGAAACCGAAAGGCGAGGGAAGGGAAGCAAGAGAGGTGGTGACAGTTTATTTCTTGATCTGACGCTTGAATTGCCTGGTGTTCAGGTACGTGCATGAGGGAGACAGCCTATTCAGCATGGTGCCATGGATTCCCTCTTCCTTTCACAAATTTGATTTTTAGTTCTGTGTTTATAAAAGATCAGCAGCGACACTTTGCACTAAGATGCATTGATAGAATGTTTCATAATTATTTATGTAATTATCCAGCATTTCAAAGAACCCATGATAACAGCTTAAATTGATGTATTAAACGAGCATTATAATTATGCCAACAATATTGAATGCTGTTCTGTCAAATAATCACTTCATATATATGAAGTGAGCTTTCAGAAATAGCACCATAATTCAAGATACTACCAGATTAATGACATAAAAATCCCATATCCTTTTCCTGAAGACAGACAGAACTTTTTATATGGAAAATTAAATATGTATGTACAGAGCATATATGGAAGTATCATACATCAAAACCAGTAAGAAACAACAGAAGAGAGAGAGGAAAAAAATGGCACTTCTTTAGCCTAGAATAGTTGTGCAAGGATTACACTGCTTCAGAAACTTCTCCAGGTAACAAAGTAATCAGGAATAGAAAATGTCTCTGAATCAACAGCCTAGATGGCACCTTTGTGGTCCGAATTCCAACCCAGGCCAGGTCCATATTGTCCTCGCAGTCTCAGTCTTCCCCCAATAGTAGCTACTGGCAAAAATAATACCAGGTTCCAATATAGCACAGGAAAATCCCACTAAATGAACAGTAGGAAATCTGTGCTTGCCTTCTCCTTCTGCTGATACTTCAGTAACACTTAGAAGAGTGGCACAAATTTTATAACCTTGTGATTAAGATTAAAAAAATAAAGCCCAGTAAAAATCCTTGTGAATTATTGAAACTGTAGCTCATTATAATGGAAGAAGTGAGCCTTTATTTTCAGTAAGCGACATGGGAGCAGAAAAATGGCAGGATAATGATGCTCAGGCAGAACAATTATTTCACTGTGATAGAGAAGCGTAAAGTTTATCACTTTGATTACTACCCTGATTTTTTGTGCACCTAGTTTAGAGAGCAATAAATCAGGAGGGTTTCTGATGCTCCGTCTCTGCTGCTGGAACCTGCTCCCTGCTCAGACACCGACCGCTGACCTGCCGGGGCGGGTGCTTGGTGCTCCATCACATTGCCCTCATTGCATCCTCAGCCCTCCGCCCTGTGCCCTTTCCTGCCTACAGCACTGCATTTGTAGCAGCCTCTATTCCTCATTTTGCAAGACCGAGCTTTGAGACAACAATTCTGAGCTTGGACAAAAGGCAAGCTTAGGATTTACAAGGGTCCCACCCTTGGACGTGCCCAAGCTGAGGGTGTGATGCTGTTGATAACGATCAAAACCAGCTGCTAACTGCCTAAAGCAGAGCAGAAAGGGGAATTTCTTTCTTCTTGATTGTAGGAAAACGGACAAAAAAAAAACCTGCAGAAGGCACAGGCCTTCTGCCCAGACCTGTGAGGAGCACACCTTTCAGGTGGAACCTAATGCAATGGCCATAACTCAAGCGGCAGGAGAGGCTTCCACTGGAGAGAGCCACAAGCTGGTTACCACCCGCCTGCTGCTCCTGCAGCACTGCTGTTTATGCTGGCATTTCTGCTCTCCTTTGGGTATGTTTGCGTGACACTTTGCCCATAAAACATGTCAGTGTGATGCACTGTGTAAGAGTGACATAACTTTTATCAAGGGGAAATTTAAGGCTTAAGTGCCTTTAAAATGCTGGCATCACTCACCATATGCGCTAGCTCTTTTTGAATATTACACCCATTATATGTAATTCTTTTTCCTCTTGGAGAAATATTAGCATGTACTTTTCTCCCCGTCAATCACTTTTTTTGACCTTTGCATCATCAGCCGTCTTTAAGAGGGTCACATTTATCCTGATGTCTGTGCCTTCCAGAGCCTCTGCTTACAACACCACAAAGCCAGACTGGAAATAAGATTCTTGCTCATTTATAGAGCTGTTTCACACTCAATACAGACGGTCCCATCACTCACTAGACAAAAGCAGCCATCCCCAGGGCGGCGATGGGCTGAATGATCCCTGTGCTCATACGTGTGCAGACCGGCCCCCGGTCTTGCTGAAACACACTTTATCTCACTCATGTAACGAGTCTCAATTCTGCAGTTGGTCCTTGCAGAGTCGTGGCTATGGTGCCATGCTCCGGAGTGGCTCCCGCCCCGTCTGGAGCAGGGTCATCTCTCTCTGCGCCCAAATATTGGTACCAGGGGCTGCGCCTCGCAGGCTATCTGCCCAGCTCCCAATACTGCAGGGTGCTGGGGTGCAGAGCACCTGGGCAACTGAAAGCACTGATCCAAAGTCTCTAGAGCATTTTGGGGCAAGGACCACACCGCAGGCCCTCTAAACCGCACCGAGTTTGTAAGTTCTCGCTTCTTTTTTCAAACTAGGCAATAGCCCTAAAGCTCAGAAGCAGAAAAACAGAGCATTATGTCCCAGGGCCCAGTTTGGCATTACAAACAGGACAAGCTTTTCAGATACTTTAAAGCCATTCCGTTTACAATCCACTGCCTCTACATATAGATTAGGATTTTTTTGTTGTTGTTTACCGTTTGTCCTGCTACACAGCGACAAATCGGCGTACGAGATGACAACCGTCTTGCAAAGGCAGGACATCTCAGATGATTAGTCAGGCTAGACCCCTCGAGTTCATCACTGACATCTTCTTAACTGGAGAGAAGGGACTGCATTTCATTGTCTGTGCGCACGGGGTCAGAAACACATTCAAGGTACAAACAGTGAAAAGCTGAACCAGCCGAGGTCCAGAAAAGCGCTTTACAAATAAAGGCCCGACTTCACTCCCCGCCTAGCGCTAATCCTGTGCGAGCTGCTGTTACCTTCTGTCCCTCTGGTCCCTCCAAAGCCTGGCCAGCACTTCACTTCTACCCCGTCTCGGAAGTGATCCGCAGCGCCGTAGGAACTGCTCCGGGAGCTGTGCATCCAGGGGGGAAAAAAAAAATAAAAAATAAAAAGCTGGAAAAGCCACTAGATGGCAGCCAGACCGCCGGGAGCCGCAGCATCCCCCCCCCCGCAGCCTCGCACCTCTCCCACCTCGCCTCGGCCCTTTTCCTCGCGTTAACAATCCGGTGCCCCCCTCCTTCCTCCTCCCGCGGGGGGGACACCGGGGGGGGGCGACGGGCATCGGGGCGCGGCGGAGCCCTGCCCGGGCAACCCGGCACCGGCAGCAAGGAAGCTCCGCTGTCACCAATTGCGCGCATAAATTATCCCCCTAATTACACCATATGCACAAATTGTACTATATTAATCACTATGGAATGTTAATTACCCTGCCCGCTGCCCCGGGGGGAGCCCCCCGCCGGGCACCCCGGAGGTGGCGCTGCCGGAGCCGTTCCCTCCCCGCGTTTGCCGGGGGGATGCGGCGGGGCAGCGCTCTCCCGAACGGCGGCGATTAACCCAGCTGCAGGCGGTCGCTGGCTGAGAAATCCCCGTCGTTCCCTGCCCGGGAGGCGCCGGGGAGAGCCCTTTGTTTTAATAAGGCTCTTTTGTGCGCGTTTGGTGGCCGTTGCTGTGGTTTTGGGGTTGTAATTGTGCTAACAGATGCTGGAGGAGAGAAGTTTCAGTCCTGGACCTCTTGTCCTGCTCATTACTGCCTCTCTGAGCTGCCACTCGCACCCCAAAGCTGCTGTTTAATGAGCCTCGCTCAGCTGCAGGAATCAATTAATACTCAAGCACCTTGGCTCAGTCTTGGTAAATGCAAAGCCATTGAGTTAAAGCAAAAATAAGTGGAGAGCAAACCCGCGCGTAATCCTCCACCACAGGGCAGCCACAACAAGCCTGGGCTCTGCCGTTAGGCGAAACGTGGGATACCCGTGTTGCGGCCTTGGCTCTGTTCTCCCCGCCGGTGTCCCCCACCCCGCTCCCCATCCCAGCCATCTGCAGTATTTCAGATGGTTTATTCGTGAAACATGCGGTGAGAAAGAAATTAAAAGCCCTACTGTATGTAAATGGGAACCTGTGCAAATGTGCTCAGGAGCTCCGGGGAAGGAGCAGCTGTGATTTGCCAAGCCAACCAGAAAATTAAAAAGATTGTTTTACAAACACGCAGAGGGCACGTGTGTG
This sequence comes from Burhinus oedicnemus, assembly GCA_008921705.1. Classification (NCBI taxonomy): domain Eukaryota; kingdom Metazoa; phylum Chordata; class Aves; order Charadriiformes; family Burhinidae; genus Burhinus; species Burhinus oedicnemus. The sequence goes on along the minus strand of VFFE01007112.1, from coordinate 1,369,521 downwards.
TGTGCCCACACGTGTGCAGGGGTGGCTCCAGCTCCGGGCAGAGCCGGGGTCCCCTCCATGCCGCGCAGTGCTTGCCTGCGCTGGAGCGAGGGCAGCGAAGGCAGGAAAGGATTTGAGTCCTTTGGCTCTCAAAGCCGCTCTGCCAAAGAGCGCTTTCATCCCGCGAGCAAGGAAAGGCAATTGAGGGGGACACGATCTGTGGCTTTGAGCCGCAGGGTAGGTAATAAGGCAGTTGAAAGTCTCCTTCCCTTCTAGGTCAGCGCTTTGCAGACAGGTCAGGGATCCGTCTGTATGTTTAACCCCCGTTTGAAGTGAGAAGGACACCTGCGTTCTCAGGGCTCAGCAGAAATGGGAAAACTCAATCCACTTCAGAACATCTCAGGCACCCCACGCCTGAGGTGCACGGTAGATGCTTTTGCTCAAGACTCATCCTGCAGCTGACCTGAGTTCACCGAAGGTAACACAGCTCAGAGAAGTGACTGGTGTCTGTGTGCCCGCGGTCAGGAGCTGTGCCGGAGGGCGGCAGCTCCGAAGAGCGGGGTGAAGGAGACGGCAGTGAAGCACCCGAGAGCCGTGGCTGGGTGCAGGGCTGGCCCACAGCAGCTGTAAGACACGTTCCCAGGGGCTCTTCAGGGATCTTCTTGCATTCTTCACCCACCAGGCCTGACTATGTTTCTTGCTGTGGGTTATAAGAATTCACTCTTACACTCTAATTTAATGAGGTGTCTTAAATGTGGATTTAATCACAGCATTAAGGTAACGGTCACTGCATTCAAACTGGTGAGTGCAAACATCTTTCCTGAGCAGAGAGCTCTGCTGCATCCTTATTAATCCAAAAATCATATCCATATTAATCACTCCACACATTATTACTCAACCCATATCCATTACCAACCTGCTAATCCTCCAGCCCGTGCACTGGGGTATTAGCTTCCCCACCAGCCCGCTCCTCGCCGCTCCTCTGCGAATGGAGAGATTCTGCGTTGTCTCGGAGGTGCAGCCTTGGGAGCGAGCTCCCCGCAGAGCTCCCCGCTTAACAGCTCCCTAGCAAAAAGCAGTCAATTTACTAGTGTGCGTGTAAATGAGGCACTTGTTGGAGACCTGCAATTAGCACAGTGCTGAGACCGCCGCAGACGTATTTCCTACAGCCTCACCCTGCCGGTACGCACCCAGCCCCGGCAGTGCCCCGCTGCTCCGGCTCCGGCAGGAGGAATACAGCTCTCGTGTGCCAGACAAGGAATTACAGCCTCTCCAGAGGGTGATTTAGCTCAGCTGGGGTGACATCTTCTAGAAGCACTGATCTCTTTTATCTCTCTGTAGCAGGAGAGGTGAATCTCACCCATTAGCATGTTAGGAGCTGCTGGCCAAGGCCATTATTTTGTTGCCAGCCTGGCAGCCAGCAGAGCTTATAATCCTTCTGGAAGCACCGGGCCATCCTCCTGCTCCTACCTGTGCAGGCAAAAAGGCCAGACCACGCACAGAGCAATCCTTTGAGTTCTCTCCCAAAGTGGATTTGAGTATTTCTGGGGCTCGCTCTGTTTGTGTGGTGTATTTGTTCTGTGTGACTAGCCTTGAGCCACTTTCCTCCGGGCAGGGGGCCGGCACTCTGACCCATGCTTGTCAAAGGCTAAAATGTTATTTGAGCACATACAAAATATGCATGAAATCCGTGACCTAGTCTATAAGCTCCTGTACGGCCTGAGGCAATGCCTTTGTGGCGAGCTCAGAGAGATTGCAAGTTCCCGCTGCAAAAATCAAATGAACGTCAAAAGACTGCTTAAAAACTCATGCAAGAGCAACTCTCCCCCTTCCCCCCCCGAGATCATCCCAACACTTCCCTTTGTGAGAGCTGAACATGGAAAAAAAAAAAAAAAAAAAAAAAAAAAAAAAAAAAAGAACTTTTGAGCATTTATATCTTCTCCTCAAAGCTCAGCCTAATTGAGTGCTAACAAAAGAGAAAATGCTTTCTCCTCTCCGGGCAGCCGGCAGCGGCTGGAGCAGAATGACAATGTTGGCCATGCAGAACCAGCCAGCGCCGCAGCCCTGCCCGCACCCCGGCGGCTCCCAGGCCGCCGCCTTCGCACGAAGGGCACGTGTGTCCGGAGCCATCCCCGGCACCCAGCGGGGACCCGGCTAATGAATGGATTAGTCCCCGGTGCTTCTGCAGTGCCTTTCATCTGAGGCTCTCAAAAATTTAATTAAATCTCCCAACACCTGCGTAAGGGATGGGCGGTGGGTCCGTTATATTTTTCAGAGGGGGGTCCTTGCTCACATGGCAAGGCAGCAGCAAAGCTGGGAGTGAACCACGGGAGAGAATAGTTCTCCCCACTGCAGGAGTAACTGGAGGGTATTTATTGCTTTGAAACACCCGGAGGCTGTGGTATTTCCAGCTTTTGTGTCTATGGAGCTGGAGGTGCCAGTACTGGGCTCTGCTTTAGCCAGTAGCTGGCCGTCAGTCGCCCTTCGAAGGTGCCGGGGAGGTGGGGGGCAGCTGGAGGGGCTCTGCGGCCCCAGAGCAACCCCCCATCCCCGCCCCGAGGGGCTGACGCTGCTGGGGACCCAGCGCTGCGCCCCGGGGGACGCAGGGGGGTGCCTGCTCTTCGCAAGGAGCACAGCACGTCCCCATAGCGCTTGGTGAGGGCTGAGCGAAGCGACCGTGGAAAAGGATCGTTGTCAATGATTTTGTTTTAAACAGGCTACAAAGCAGAAACCCCATGTTTTGTATTTCACACTGCAAAGAGAGCCTCCTGCTCCCTTCCCAGCCTGCTCTGAAACCGAGATGCTCTGAGATAAGCTTGAAGCATGGAGGAAGGACACATGAACCGGTCCTGGAGCTCCAAGATTTGCCTTGAAGTAAATCTGGATGAAAAAAAAAAAACAAACCACGAAGAGAGTTTTACTAGGGAAAGAACAGGATCTATTTATAAACCCCCAAACATTATTCCCGGTGCTCAGACCATAGACGAGCCTATTTCCAGGAGCAATAAGGACGAAATGGCAGCCATAAAACTCCAGTAATCAAATGTGAAAGGAACAGCCCAATTCATTAGCACCCAGACAGGTTGATAGAGACATTCTTAGTTATCAGATATTACCACGGAGTTAATTTTTACCTGAGTTGTTTAAGCCTGGCCATCCTCCTTCCCTTTTCTTAGACATTTTGCCATAGGGCAGCATTGAACATTTGTAATTAGATTCCTTCACCAAAGTTAATTATGAAGTGACAATAAAGCCTGAGTGGTTTCCATTTTCCTAAGTATTATTTTGAACAAACCCCAGATCCTTTGTTTTGGCATGGATATTTGTAATTTTAAGTTTAACATGAACCCTGGGGTATACTCTTGAGATAAACAGATACAGGCACATTCATGTTGTATTACGTGGTACATCTATTTTATATGGTGTTATAATACTTTCACGTTATTTTATATACACTTGTCTGCACAAACATATCTCTATACTGGAGCAGATACAAGGTTTCTTTCCTGGAAGACCTCAAAACTCATTAGCTACTTTTCATCCCGTTGATGTCAGCTCAGTAGCCCCCACCAGCAGCATCAGTCCTTTGCAGGTTCCAGATTGACCCGGCGACTGGGGAAATGTGCCACCATAGCGGGCACGGTGAGGGGTCCTGTGTGTCCCAGGAAACAATTCTGGATTAAGAAGAGGTTTTAGCATGGTTATCAGCGATGTGCTCCATTTTAAGCAATGAAGTGTCCAATTGACACTAAGCTAAATTTCCATTACAAATGTGTGAGTTAGCCACTTAAATATAACACGACCGTGCCTGCTTATTGGAATAAAAAGCAGGAGTTTTTTGTGGTTATCATTGACAGTTTAAGATTACTGTCTGATTACATACAATTATGTGTCACCCTCTAGCTAAGCATTCACAGAGGAGAAAAGATGCTGGCATTTAAACAGGTCAATATTAATGCCGTGATTGTATTCGATAATTGAAAGTGTCACCTCCATTAGCTCGCCCTGATAACCAGGCTTGAAAAGCCAGCACCAGGATGTCCAAAATCCTTTCCACTATTTACAAAGTGATGGTGATTAGTAAGCAACAGGGCAATCCCATATATTCAGAAGGTGAAATAAAAACTGGCCTAGGGGATGCAGAGGGTGAGCACAGACAAAGCTAAAATGGGGGAATGGAGGATAAAGTCAAAGCTGTTTTGCTGCTGTTTCAGAGAGAAAAACGGCCCCAGGCGGTCGCAGAGCTGTGGTGCCCCAGCTCAGGGCTGGCCTTTCAGAGGAATGTTTGCCCAGACCCACAACCTTACCCAAGCAAGGTCCAAACCTGCTGTCTCAGTGATGCTTCCAAAGCGTGTCGTTGTGGGTCGTCACTCTTCTGCATTGGACATGGAAAATGATAGAGGGACCTAAGCCATCTGTATTTTATATAACCTTTATTAAGCTTCACTTGACCTTGTCAGTGCCAATAAAGCCCTCTGAAGTGCATGCCAGATAAAATGTAATTTTTAATTGAGTATACTTATTATATTAAGTGTATTAACAAGGTGCAGATGAATACAAATGACCCCATGGTCAATGATGTCGATTCACATTGGAATTTCTTTCGCCTTTGCTGAGCTGAAGGAGTCGATAACCTCTCAAAGGTCACACATGGAGTGGAAACGCCTCCTGCCAGCGGCCGTCCTGCCGCCTGCCTCCAGTGACCACTACAACGCAATGGCCACGAGCAACTCAGCTCAGAGACCAGCATCTCCGGAGGTCCCCTGTAAAATACCAAACCCCGCTCCTCCAGCCTTTAGGAAAACTCTGGGAATCTCAGTTCTGTTTGTATTTTATTCTTGGTATAAATTTAGACTAACCCAAGGCACAAGTGAAAAACAATCATCTACTCTTTCACTCCCAAACTTCACAAATCGTGTAAAATTTCACTCAATCTTGAGTTGACACACCCTGGTTCAGCACTGGAACGGTTACAGGACCGCTGGCGTCAGAGCTAAGAGAGCCCATGGGATCGATCTGCTGAGGTTAAAATCTACCGGTTTAAAGCGGGAGATGGCAGGATATGGCCTTCCTAAGGTTCGTGTCAATCTTTGCTCTCAATTTGAGGAAAATAAGATAAAATGACCTGCCCGAGGAGCAGACTGCTGCACTGACATGATATATTTGCATTAGCTTCAAAGAGGAGTAGCTGCCCGTCACCCTATCAGCCCTACACTAAAACAAGCGGACTCCGTGTCAAATGTCTGTATAAAAACTACATCTTGGGGCAGCACTGAACTCTCCGCTGTGATCCACAGTGCGCCGTGCCTTCCCCTTCTGGGTTAGATTTATCCTTTTTAGTACCTAATTTAGAAAGACAAAAACTAAGATCCTTCAGAAAAAGCCGTAAGACCTCTTGTTCCAGATCCCCATGTTTCTTTTTTAATGCTTCCTTAAGGGTCTCCATTTTTCTGTCACTTATCATCACCCAGAGTAATTTTGGGCTGTTAGAGAAAGTTCATTGCTGTAATTGCAACCATATTGGTCATTAAAGTTGACAGACAGCTGCTGACGGAGTCACTTGCTGATTCCTACTACTCAGCAGATGCCTCTCAGCGTTTGCTAAAATGTTAGCTTGAATTTAAGAAATGGAAGCAAATGCATTTTACTTTAAGGACTGACACTTTCCAGGAGGGGAAAACACGAAGAACTCATCCAGGCCTTTTATTTGGAAACAGCATTTGCCTGCTCCTTCCCTAACTAGCGTGGAAGTACGCGTTATTTCCCGCAGCCCGTGGGGCTGCCTGCGCGCCCTCTCCTGCCTGCAAGGATCGGTGCTCCTCGGAGAGACGGCTCGGCCCTTCGGCCCCTTTTTCTGAGGTGATGAACTAGCACGTCTCACGGGACATTTCTGAGCTTGAGGCCATTCAGCAGCGATGCTAAAACTCGGCACTGATGGCTCTGGAAGAGCAGAGAGACCAGCAAGGACAGGAACAGCCTCACCTGCCCGCTCCGCAGGAGGAGGAGCCGTGAAGCCCCCGTCGCTCAGTCCCGCGGAGCCTCCCTGCATCTGCCGCGCTTTGCTTTTCATCCACTATGGGAACATTCTGCCCTGCCGCAATGGCAGAAGTTGCTTTCCAAAGGCTGGAGGCCAGGGGCAATCCCAGCTCCCCCCCGTCCAGCCCAGCTGCACCCTCGGCTTCGCTGGGCAGGGCTCGCTTCCAGATTTCCAGTTACCCCTTTGTTGGTGGTGTGGTTCAGTAAGTAAATATCTTTCACCAATATAATCAGCTTATACAATAAATGCCACACACCACATGTGAGAAAATAAGGGTCCACTCAGGATGGCTTTTTTAACCAGTAAACTTTATTTATATATAACAACAGTACAAAGTGAGTCCTTGGCTTGCAAAATAGGAGTGTTTCATATTTACAATAGGTACACAATAATATATTAGAATAATAACAAAAACCCCCTTTTTTCCTTGGAACATTTTTAAATACTTAAACTTTCTTACATTTTTTCCACAACACTTGTAAAAACAACAAAAAACAGACAATCATCTTAAAAAAAAATATATAATACAGAACTCCAGTGTGTCAAGTATAACGGGGAGGGGAGGAGCCAGAGAACGATATGGTGGAATGGGTACGGATACAAATCAATTCATCACTCCTGCCAACACACAAATCCCCCCAAAACCGGCATGTATTTATTTTAAGGAGGGGGGCAGAAGAAATCAGATTGTGTTCCACAGCTGATATCTCTACATTCTGTGACATTTTTGGGGACTCCAGAAGTTTTAGTACCTGTACATTTCCTTCCCCTTGCTGCTTCCCACCGCTTCTCGTAACGGCCCCCAAGGTGCTGTTAACATAGAAACACTCATTAATAAGAGAAGGACATTTTACTGCAGTACCTTCTGAAGCTATGAAATAACGTGGCAAAATCAGCTCCTCAGCTCCGTTACTTTCCGTTGGCTCCTCTTGCAGGAGCGCCTTTCTGCTGTCCAGTCCATGAGATGGAAACATCTGATGGAGAAGCCATTGCATAAACTTCCAAGCTTATTTGAAACGGAGGTATTAAAAATCTCAAAGGAAAGGCCATACAGGAGATCTTGTATTTGATTTGGCAGCCTCAGGAGGCCCAGAGAGTTTGGGAAGTAGTCCGTGCAATTGGATAGACCCTGCAGGTCTTTTGAGCATGTTCTTACGTGCTGCAGGAACGTCTATTTTTTCAGTATTATATTCCACTTCGACAAAGAAAGGAGAGGAATGGGTAACACGGGGGCAAACGGGGATCTGAAAGAACAAGCACACAGACACCGCCGCGCTCATGGCACGGCCAAAACACCTTCAGCTGCGTTTGAGCTGCAACCGCAGCGGCAATGCCGGCGCAGACGCCCGGGCAAGACGAGGAGCTGCTTTTCCAGCAAGGGAGCATCGGTCTCTGCCGTCCCGCACTGCCCCGCTGCCTTCGCCTCCCACCTCCCTCTCCCCAGCACAGCCCCCAGCCCGTGCCGCCGCCGGGAATCACCCCAGGCTGCAGGGCACGTACCGGATACCCAGAGCTTTCTGCTGCAGGCGTGTCCCTGGAGATGCCGGGAAGGCAATACGTACCGCCCGCAGCTGGGACGCCGGCCTCTCTGCCCTGCCTTGCCCAGAATGGGACCACCACCCAAAGCTGGGGATTTTTGCATGGCGAACAGAGGCTTTGCACAAAGCCTTCCAGGCGGCAAAAATCAGTTCAGAGACTCCCATCCTCTGCCCCTTCAAAACTAATCTGACCAACCTATGTTTAAATTGCACATTCAGGGTTGCTCAGCGGATCCTGAATGGCACTTTCTTCGCAGTGTACACTGCCATCTTTTACTCCAATTATTTCCCCACCGAATGTCTAATTTAAAAAAGAAAAAAAAAGCATCCTGTCCACACGAGTGCTGGGTGGCCTCGTAGCTGTCACCAGCATTTTGCCTTTGGCCTCCAACCCACTGGTTTTGGTGGCCCTGGGCAAAGGCTGGGAGGAGGCTGGGGCCATATGGGAGTTTTTACCGAAGACACATTCACTAAACAGACGGGACTGCTCACCTAGCTCTACCTAGTACGCAACTATATACAACGTCGCAGCTCCCTGCGTTATTGGCTTGCGGTTAATAGTACAAATGCAATTCTGAAATTGGATGGCTGAAGCTTTGTGGCATTTTAATGCATCTTTGATGTCAGTTATTTATCCTTCTCTGAACATTTTTTCTTCTCTCCAGGGTACAGTCACTCGTGAGCTTTCCCTGATGTCCCAGCTTATTCAAGTCAGTCTATTTTAGTCGTTTAGTGTGGCGAGCCGAGTCCCCGTGACAGGTGAGCTCTGACAGCACTGCAAACTGGATGGAGAAGAGCCAGCGACAGGCGAGAAGGTGGCTGGGCTGCTGCCAGGGAACGGGCTCGAGGCACAGGCTTGGACAGGAGCATCACGGGGACCGTGCCGGGAGCTGCTCTGCCCTTTGCCAACCTGCTGCCCTGGGGACAGGGCAAGGGCATAGGATAGGTCTGCGTTCCTCATCCCTGCTGGCTGCTTGGGACTTCTGGAAATAAGACCTTGTTTGTAGGTCATGCCCGCCGGAAGAGGGAAGCGCTCTGACCCTTTCCACGCAGACTTAAATGACTCGCACCGAGGTGCTCGGAGTCCGCAGCGTGCAGGAATGCAACCCCAGAGCTTTCAGCCCTCTTGCTTTTGTCCTCCACATGCCTACCCAAATTGTTTCCTACATTATGACATTTTTGGTGAAGTCCAGTTGAAGGTAGGAGAGAGAACTTACATGGGGGTGGGCCATTAGGATTTTAAGACAGTGTGTTGAAGGCACTGCTGTGATGAAGGTCTCTTGCCACCGTGTCGAATGGCTGCACTCGCCATCCCCACTGTGTCACAGCACCGAGACCCTGCGGGAAGGCACCGCTGTCCGGCATGGCCACGTCCAGCATCCTTTGGTGATAAACCTTCCCAACGCATGCACTGCCTGGGATGCTGCCCACCAGCAGCGAGGCCGTGGCAGTGGTTTTATTTCTCAGCGCTGCTTCCCATGGTGGGTCTTCACGCAGCTGCGGACTGGTCCATGCTGGATCCCACAGGGGCTCCAGCACTTTGGCCGTGCTGATCTCTCCTGCCTCCCTTTAAACATAAATTCGTCCTTCATGGCAAAGCGTGGACCACTTGACGTCCACATCCTCTGTACTTTGGTGGGCTGCAGCGTTGTGGTGCTCCACAGCGGGGCTCGTGCGGAGACAAGCTTGCCTATAAGTTAGACTCTTGTATATGGGTTTTTAATAAAGGCTTTCAAAGTGGAGAAGCGTTTGATTAGCACCTTGCTCCCCCTTGGAGTGGGTGCTTTGATAGCTCATGAGCAGAAGATTAAATGGAATTATTTAAGCAGTGACACCAGGCAGAGAGATTCCGGAAAATGACGTCTCCCACTTTGATGTCGAAATACCCGAAACGAAGGGAACTGGAGAACCAAAACACCAACTGGCATTGCAGAAGGAAGAGGGCAATGAGAGGGATGTGAAATCGTTTCATCTAAGGCAAAGTCACTGCCCCCTCCTGACCCAACCTTGAGTCCAGTTTGCTGCAAGTGCGAAGAAAATGCCATCTTGAGATCTGAAGCTTCCTCTTCCCAAAGGAGTAATGGAAAAGTTGGATGCAAATAGGGCAATAGATTACAAGTGCTTTGCCCCAAGGGGATATGTTGCTGCATTCCATATAATTTCCTGTAAAGATCCATAATTGATGTCAACCACGAGTAGATACTTGGCAGGTTATTTATAGGCCACCCCTTCCAGCCAGCGCCGTGGTGTTCCCTACACCATCCTCCTAACGCCTTTTCAGGTGATGGAAGAGATGTTTCTGCTGCTTCTCTCCGAAGTCAGGCAGAGTGTAATAGCTTACTGGTTTGCAAAGCGCTGCTGCTGCTCTCCCTTTCCTCCTCTGCTCAAACTCCCCCCACAGCACAGCAAATAAACCCAGTTGTCCCCTTCTCTCCTTAGTGCTCTTCTGTATTCATGGAATACAGACCCTGTGTTTAGCCAGCTTGGACACCTTGGATTCTTTTAATTCTTGCTCACAAACCAATCCCTCTGGGATCTGCAATTATTTTTCTTTCCACCCCCCTCATCTTTACCTTCCAGGATAATCCCAGTTTTCAGGCCCTTTCCCAGGTTCCTGCCAGTGGAGGGGGAGAGGCTGCTAAGGGGCAAACCAGTCGAGCAGGGCTGGCAGCCCATCGTGCCGCACGTGGAGCATCTCGAGCAGGGAGATCTCCTGTGTGCCGCCTCTCCTGCTGCCTGCCTGAGGCGGGAACAGGCAGCCAAAGCACACGTGGAAAAGAGACTGGTCACCAGCATCGCTGCTGGGTCGCCGCAGCACCCACCCTCAGCACTGCCCGACAAACCCACTGCCAGAGAACCCAGGGGATGGTCGGGGACCTCTGCCTTTGCTGAGAAAATACTGGGGAAGGGGGAATGACAAAATACTTGCTTACGGGGGTGCTCCTGGCCAGAAGGTAGAGAGCAGGAGGAGGAAAATAGGCTTAAAAGCAGAGAAGAAAGAAGAGAAGACAACCACGAGGGCCTGACTCAGGCTGTAGGGCAAGCACACGTTCACCAGCACCCAGGTGAGGAAAAGCCAGGTCTTTGCTTTGGGTAGTATTCATATTTTGTGAATCCTGCAGAAATAACTATTCAGACTAATGTTGAGAAGTGTTTGGAAACCATTTGGAGTGCTTTCTTTGGGTTTCAGAGTACCATAAGCTTTTGGTGAACAATCTGAATATGAATACCCAAAACAATGACCACAACTAGAATAGAGGTGTGGAAATCACTCCCACAAGCTGCACGCCGGACCACTGTGAACAGCAGTACAGAAACCAGTAAAAAAAAAATGAGACCTGGAGGATTTCAAAACCTGACTCTCTGCAATCTCCTGTAACACCAGCAGCAAAGAGCAGGACCGGCTGGCGGCTGCTGCCATGACGGCTCATTCACCAGACTTTCATAGCACAACCCGGACATTGGCACATTTTCTGTCTTTGAAATCAGATTCACTGGGCAGGAGAAGGATCCCCGAGACGGGAACTCTCCCGATAACGGGCAGTACGAATCCTGCTCTGCTTCTCAGTCTCTGTTTCTCCCAGCTCCCTCTGTGTCTCAGTAAATCCGAGCCCTCCGGTTACAAAGCTCAGGCTGTTGTAAATGTCAAGAACTTATTGCACGAGGTTGATCATTAGTATTTTCTTCCAGAGTATTAATAGGGCCCAGAGAAACTCACAAAAGTGGATTACCAAAAGAAAGTGGACTTGGCATGGCTTTTACTGAATGGTAATTAAACCAACAAGTTTCCTGAGTATTTCTCTACACACTTCTCCCCTCCCCGGTTGCCGGCTCCCCTTAGGGCTGCGGCTCGAGACCAAAAGCCGGCAGCTCTCTCGGTGCACGGGGAGCCTGCGGTGACCCTCCCGGGCCCCTCTGGGCAGGAACGGTGGAGGAGGGGGACAGATATGAAAATGGATTTTCCTTTGACACACACCGGCTGCAAACTAAGGTCTCAGTCTGGCACGGCACTGCCGGGCAAGGCTGAGCAGATGCCGGGAGCTACTTTGCTGCCACCGCCAAGCTCATGCAGTCAATACTTGTATTTCCATTAGACCTAATCACCCTGTCCTCCCCACTGCAGCCTGCACAAGTATCAATATTTATTACAGAGAGAAATATTTACAGCGTTCCTTCCCCTCCTGGCACTCCACAAAGGGACACACATAAGCTTTGGTGTCTTTGAAAGAAATAACACTCACAAACATTTGCCTGTCACTGGCCACAAGAACACGTGCCATCGGGGCCAGCGAGGAACTGAATATAACAACGAGACGCCGAGACAGAGACAAGACAGCAGCGCTAGCCGGCCCGTGGAGTGCTGGTTAAGGTTTTCCCTTGCCTACAGCAAAGATTTCTTTCCCTTCCCCATTGGAAATACAAGTCCTGTGCCTGACCCCGGGCGACACCGCGAACGCTGGCAGAGAAACTCAAAGGGAGCCTGTGCTGATTGACCCTGCAAGTCAAAGAGAAAAGCAATAAATATCTCATCTCGCGACGTCGAGTCTTTTCAAGTATCGCTCACTGTAAACATTGGGGGTTTGTTGGTTTTTACTGCAAGAAATTGGAGGCGGCTGCCAGAAACCATCACCAAAACGCAACCAAGGAGGTTTCATCCCAGCTCTGCCGATGGGGAGAGGGCACCCGGCCGCTTCTGCTTAAACTGTACCCGCAGGACCCGGCACGGCACCGACCGCGGCTGGGCATGGCCATGCTACCGCGCCGGCTGCTGCCCGATCACCGCGGCGGTGCTGGTGCCCAGCGTGGCGGAATGGGGGTGGAAAAGCGGAAAGCATTTAAAATCAGATCTTTCCTCATTCAACAGTAAATGGGATTTAAAAAAAATATATATATTGACACTATATAAATACATAGATAAAGCTGGATTTCAAGACAGGTTGGATGATCTGATGGTTTTGCAATTCAGGTAAAGTTCCTTCTAGTGCCTATAAGTTACTCAGCCACTGAACTATTTTCTGGCTAAACTGCTATTTCACTTGTGTAAAAAGGTGTGGTGCAAACTTGTGCTCATATTTTTTGAAAGATCCCAAAAAGAAGAAAATTGCGGTTTTCCAGACTTTCCAATTGGCCTAAGAGTCCGTTCGCAGAATGCCTGAGCCGCGTCCTCGGGAGTCTCTCGAGGACAGGATTCAGAGCTGGATCTTGTTGCCAGGATTCTCTCTGTGGCCTCTGTGGATTTTGCTCTATTTCTTTTTTTTTTTTTCTTTTTCTTTCTTTTTTTTTTTTAAAAAAAAAAAACTTTAAATAAAGTTTTATTTTCTAATATACATCAAACAATTTTCATGCAAAGCAGCAGTCATGGAGACATCCAGACTTTCCAGGTTCCTTCTTTATGCTCGAAAAAATGATCCATCTTGATTTGACTTTGATTGAGATGCTTTGTCTTTTTCTCTTTCTGCCTTTTCAAACCGGATCCTATATGATTTTGAACACAGTCAGTCCTTGGGCCAGTCTCTGCTCCCTCCAGAAGAGCCTTGGTATTTATATGTGTCCGGCACCCTTCTTGCTTGTTCTCCCTCTTAATTCCCGAGAGTCCATGCAATCCTCTGCCCCTTGCCGTCCGCGAGCACCGCAGCCTTTCTTCAGCTCTCAATAGACATGGCACCAATAAGTTGCTCTACTTTGTATGCCAGTCGCTGCCTACGTGCCTGTTCATCCTGCTCCAAAGCCCCAATAAGCTGGTACGGAAAACACAAAAAGGGAGGAAAAAAAGAGAAAGAAGTCAGTGCGCGAGAGGGGGTGGTAGAGGTGGGTGGGCAGCAAGATGTGAGCAACTTGAAATGTGGATGTGTGAAACTTAAATAAGGGATGGCGGAGCAACGCGACGAGCGCTGCGCCATGCCGCAGCCGTGCTCGTGGGTTTGTTGGACCGCTCGGTGCACGTTACCCGCACAACACAATCATCCCCGCTCTTGTACCTTGGACTCCACATTTCTTGTCTCATTTAGTGTGAAAGTTATGAGATTTTTAAACCCTAACCGGAAAATAGCTGTTGCATTGTATCACAAATGCATACATGCAATTAAATGACAAAACCCTTCCTTTTAATGGACATAATTGCAAAATAGGTTCTTCTTACACTGAAATGAAGGGGTGGAACAGATGGCGAGAACTTGGTTTCAAGTGATGCATTCATTAAAGGAGCTCACGCTGCCAGGGATTCTTTGCAAACAGGAGTCTGCGTCACTGCAACATGGGATTTGTACCACGCTGTTCCCAAAAGACAGGGATGTTTCTGGGGAGCTTCATTGGGTCATGATGATTTTCCACTGCATTTAGGAGCGGGCTGCACTGGGTGTATGCCAAGGCTGAGGAACACAGTTGCTCCCACAATATTTTAGCTCTCAGTCCCCTGGGAAGCACTCTACAGGCATGGCCAGGACCTGAACCAATTTGTGCATGAATAGAAAAAAGCAAGGCAGCAGTGGTGCAAGCTGCGGTGGTGCCGCATCGAGGATGAGGGAGGAGGAAGGAGCTCTGGGTGGCAGCAAGGAGGACCGCTGCCCGACCCCCTACCGCACCAAAGCGCGGCTCCTCTCCCACACCACGCATGCCCCAGGGGACACCCACCTCTTCGCTGTACTTGCTGACGTAGGAGTAGATCTCGTTGAGCGCGCTCAGCATGTTGAACTCGGCGGAGTGCAGGCGCGACTGCTCAGCGAGGTAGGCGTTCATGTCCTGGTCGCTGATGGCGGGGAGCTTGGCGATGTCTGCATAATACCTGCGGGAAGGAAGGGCCAAGGGGGGCCATGAGAAACAGGGTGGCTCAAAATGCCCCTCTTCTCCTTGGGATTTAAACTAAGCTCTGCAGGAAAAAGGACATCATTTCATAAAGCTTACATCTAGCAAAATGGGATCCTGGTCTGTAACAAGCTCCTCTCGAGGACAAGAGGAAATGGCCTCAAGTTGCGCCAGGGGAGGTTTAGGATGGATATTAGGAAAAATCTCTTCACCGAAAGGGTTATCCAGCATTGGAACAGGCTGCCCAGGGAAGTGGTGGAATCACCGTCCCTGGAGGTATTTAAAAGACGGGTAGACGTGGTGCTGAGGGACATGGGTTAGTGGTGGGTTTGGCAGTGTCACGTTAATGGTTGGACTCGATGATCTTAAAACTCCCTTCCAACCCAGACAATTCTACGATTCTCAGCTGAAAATAAGAGCAGCGATGCTCGGCAGGCCTGAGCTGCGCCACCGGCTCGCTGCAAGAGCCACCCTGCTGCATCACGGGCCACCCAGAGCAAGGCTGCTCGGCACGGGAGGGTGGGCAGGACTGGAGCGCCCAAGGCCAGCCCTGCACCCATGCGCAGCCGCTCACCTCTCCACCCAGCTCTTGTAGCTGGGGATGTCCTTGGCGTACAGCAGCTTGTTGGAGGGGGAATCCTTGCCCAGGCGGTGCTCTGAGGTGGAGCAGGAATCCATGAAGGTCTGAGCCACAACAGAGAGGCAGGCGTCCGTGATGCTGCCTTTGTGGATATCAAACACGAACTGGGGGTTTTTGATTACGTTCACCCAGAATCGGAGAGGGAGGCTGTAGGGAAATCGAGAAACAAAATTAAATGTTAAGACAAAGGCTAGGAAAGGACACTGGCTGTGGTTTGTGTTCCCAAGCAGAATACAAATGGTGGGAAGCAGCAATAATCTGAATAGGAGCTGGGCCAGGTCCTTCAAACACCAGTTAGCCCAGTCCTGCCTGGATTGCTCGTGGTGGGTCCCGTCATGCCTGGGCTGGACACCACTGCCCTGAAAGGTGGAGGAGGTGAGAGCCAGGCAGGCAGCGGGGGCCGAGGGCAGGCTGGCTGTGCCAGGGCAGAGCCGGGCAGCGTTCGGTGGTACCGGGCGAGCGGCTCCGCGAGGAGCCCATTAAACTAAGTTCATTAGAGTGGGAGTCTGCGGCGCAGGGCTGAGCCCGGGGCAGCGGTGCTGCCGCCCCCGCGCTAATCAGCCGCTGCCCGGCCACTCCGCAGTCCATCATCTGCGAGCGGTGCAGCAGGCATCAGAGGCTTTGTCCCCAAATCCCGAGGCCTTTGCAATCAAAGGGGAATTATTATTCCTTTTTTCTTTGGCTGTATAGCAGGATCAAAAAAACAGCTGCTGCTTTCTATTACCTTTCAAGTCTCAGCTCTCTCTATCTATCCAGCTAGCTGCACCGAAGGCTTCAGCCTTAACTCTTGCCGCACTGCAGGCGAGCAGCTCAGCCGCATCCCCGGCAGTACCAGCTCCCCTGACCCCCCGTTACCCAGCTCTCTCTTCCAAGTCCCCGTTTGCGTTGACCTGCTCCAGTGGCATAAGCCTTCTCTCATCTCCCCACCAAAATTCCCTTTCTGGGAATGCTGCAGCCGACCAAAGTGCTCAGCAGAGCTGTTAGTTCAGAGACCAGGTTTCCACCCTTCTCCTGAGCCGCCCGTGCCCCGGGACAGAAGGACGGACAGGGCTTGTATGGTCTGATGGCTCTGGCAGAGCAAACTCCACCGGTTAGTGCTTTCCTTTTTACTGCTTTAAGAAGTTTCATCTTTTTTGTGATTCTAGAGGTTTTATCCTAATAACTCCTTCTTCTAAGGCTTTCAATAAATTGTTTTTAGCTTCCCACAGCCTTAGCGGGGAGCCCAGCTTTTGCAGCCGTGATGATTAGAGGCCTTTTAAACCACGAGGGACTTGGGGGAAAATACAAAGTCTTCAGGGAGCAACCATTTGTTGTGCTTTTTCTTCTTCCTTGCAGAGGTAAATTTCTAACCCGCGGAGCTTTTAATCCTAAAATAACAGCAGAGGCAGAGACGTGAGAACTCCCATTGTTTGGAGAAGGCTGAACCTGGCTGCAGTCCACGCTGGTGGCATGCGGGGCTGGCTCCTTCCTCCCTTGTCACCTCCTCCCGCTGCCCAAATGCTCCAGCTGCTGCCCGAAGCGATGGGGAAGGTGCAGCCACTCGCCGAGCTCTCCCCTCCCAGCCTGTGCCGGCATTCCTGCCCCAGCACGGCTGTGATGGCAGGGTGGTGCAGGCACGGAGCCCTGCTTCCCGCGAGGAGACAGGCTCTGCAAATCCCGGGATTTCCAAAGTCCGGGTGTGTGGATCTATGGCTTGAGGCCAGTGCCCAGCTCCCACCCAGGGAGAGGACTCACAGATAGCCAGGCTCGTGGTCTTACACTGCACTGGGATTTCGGCTCGTGTGTGCACAGGAGGCAGCACGAACCAGGATCAAACCCTGCTGCCACATCTGCACGGGGCACAGGGACAGCAGCAGCGCTGGTTGAAAAGCGTTAGCACGACTTCATGGTACATCTGATGCTTTGGAGCTAGGGGACTTGGTTGTTCCCAGCCTTCCCAAAGCTCTTCCCCATCTTTGTTTTTCCCCAGGACACAGGTAATTGCTCAGTACTCAGGTCTGCCCCCCCTTCCACCCTCCTCCTCCCGTTCTTACCAATTGCTCTTCCATGTGTGCCTCACATCTGTGTCGTGGATGCCGTGCTTATCTGCCTGCTCATCCAGGAAATCAAACATATATTTGATGGCCAGCGGGAGCGCGCTGCCGCGGTGCACGGTGCTGAACAGCGTCTCAAACAAGTCGTCCACAAATTTCTGCAGCGTACCCTAATGGGAGCAGCAACCGAGAAGGTGAAGGGAGGGACGGGCGCACGCTTGGCTAAGCAGCGGTGGCAGGAGGGGACTCCAGATGGTGTTGCCGGATCCGCACAGTCCCGCAAAGTGCCATCACGGACCCCACAGGAATAAGTAAGGTCGGGGTCTTTACAAATGCTGACTGCGCTGCTGGAGGACCCCAGGGGAATGCTCCAGCCTGCAGCTACTCACGGCTGCACTTACTCTTTATTTCTAACCTGAGACAATTTGTTTGGCTTTCAAAACCAAATCTGCATTATCTGCAGTGATGAACGCACGGCAAAAGGCAGGAAAACTCACTCTGGCCAAGGAAACCAGTTAAACACTTACAGGCAGTGCTGCGTCTCGCCAACTCTTTGTGTTCTAATGCTGTGCAGAAGGATGAGGTGTTGCAGCGTGAGGAAATGGGGGCTGTGTTTCTGTTGCTGCTCCAGGAGCCACCCAACCCCAGGGGCCCAGGAAAGCCTGGCAGGGACAGTCCCCCCTCCCACCAGGAGCTGAGCATCATTAGGGACTGCGCAGGACTGCCGGCAAGCGCATCTTCCCTATGCATTTCCCAAGGGAATTTCACACACGGCAGTTACCTTTGTAGCTAAGAGCCTGGTCAGGTAGATCTCGGACACCATCTTACTGCCCCGGTCTCCTTCCTTCTGGTCTCCGTGGTCATGGTTTTTGACTAAGTGCCAGACCTTGACCCCGCTCTCCAGGTCGGGGGTGATCATGGGGGCCCGGGAGCGCAGGCTGTCGGGGCTGCCGGTGTAGCGGAAGGTGGAGTCTGATGGGAAGAGAAGTCGGTCACGCTCAAAGCAACCCCCTTTTCCTTTCCCTGACTTTTCTCAGTGATACTCGCTAATGCCAAAATTATCTGCAGCAGCTTTTTTTTTTTTTTTACGGGGTAATGAAATGTAACACCATCCAGGCACCAACAAATTAGGCATTTGCCAAAGATACGTGTTGGTCTTCACTGAACAGAGTCCCTCAGACTCAAGGCTTTCCCTTTTCACACTCGGATGTGGGACTTTTCTACTTCATTCACATCCTTTACTTACGTGAACTCAGTAACACAGGTCCAGGTAAGACAGCTCCATGAGCCACAGCTCACGCACGTTAACCCTGGGCACCAGCTCCCGCAGCACCGGAGTCCCAATATCAGTATTTGGTAAATAATAACAAGCTGCCCGGCACAACCAGCACAAAGGGCAGAAGAAACTGCTGTTCTTGTTCTTGAGGCTTTCATTAGAGCAACGAGGGCTCAAGCTGAGCACCGACTGCAGAGCCCGAGTCCAGTCCTGCATCCCGGCCGTGCCGCCCACGGGGCTGCGCGGGTCCGGCATCCCTGTCGTCCCTGCCTCTGCCCTCCTCCTCGGCAGGGAACAAGGAGCTCAAAGGGGAGCAGACAAAGGTTTTACCCTTAATTGCTCGGAAACCACGGAGGGATGCGAGATACATTTAACTTCCCAAAGAATGCGCCTCCCTGGATCGCATCCACAGTGCCTCCAAGCCGAGACCCGGGCCTGAATAGCACAACCGAGCCTTGCTGGGTTTTTTCCTCTTACTAAATTTCTTTGTTCTCTGGGAACCTTGTGCATTTTTCTCAAGTTTAGCCTCCAATTTGCTGCTCAGCCTCCTCAGCGAGAGTAAGGGGATCAATCATAAATCAGCCGAGGGAAATACGCAAGTCATTACCAAACTAGCTAGATTTTCATCCCTGATTAAGGCTTAGATAAATGAGTACTCCAACTGATATAATTAAGAAGACAGACAGGGGGACAGCTAGGGAAGCATCTAGTAATTCTATTTTTAAACATAGCTCTGTGCTGATGTATAATGGGGGAAGTAAATAAGTATCTCATTTAAATTCTGTCTGCACAATTAGAAGTATTAATCTTAACATGAGCAATGATAGTTCATATTGGTGGTTTGCAAAAGCTTTTCCATCTGACAGAGATCAATGAGGACTCGGGTTGTGTGACCCAGCCTCGGTTTTTCCATCACCTGAAGCGCAGGAAGCGCTGGGCGCTTGGGTGGATTACACCTCGCAGGGAGAAACGCCTTTTCTCCTGGCTTTTGCCTAAAGACTCTCCTGTGGACGGCTCCTCAGAACCCTCGCTGGAGAAAAAAAACCCATTATTTTGGGAGCTATAAACAAGAAAAGGAGACGGGTTTGTCAGGAGACCTCTCGTTTGTAAAACACTCCGTAAAATGAAAGATAATGAAAGATCAGCACACTAGAGATTTTGCCACTGCTGCCTTTTATGGAAGTATATTATTACGATTATTGTGGATTTAGTGCTATAAACGCACACCTGGCACCTTGCAGACTCATTTACTCAGGCTGCAGCGTCTTCAGGGACCCTCTGTAAAGTGCCGAGCCCTGCTATTATGCAAATAAAGAATTCCCAGGTGAGCACATCCGAGCCTGCCGAGTTAAGATTGCCGTTACCCATTTTTGACCCATTAGCTAAGAATTCAGGATCCTCCACTTCGAGAAGAAATAGATGGAGGAATGGGGCTTTTCTCTGGTGAGCCCTGCTTACGTGCGAGGGACCCAAAGCTGCCGCCCTGCAGCGGGAACCCCACGGGTGCTCTGCACCATCCGTCCCCTGAGCCAAAAGCCTTTCCCTGGGCTTTTCCAAGACCTGCTTTTCCAAAGGCTGCTCACAGTGTGCTTGGCATTTCCTTTTCCCTCCTCTCACCTTCTGCTGTCTCTTTGCTGTTCTGCTCATAGACGGAAAAGCCTTTGCAAAAAAACAGTAGCCAAGGACATCTTTCTGTTTGGCACATGAACATACTTTCATTTTAGCTGACGCCGTGTGGTTCTTTGGGGGAAGCTGCTGCTTTTTCCCAACCTAATACCTTAAGGTATTGCCTTCCTGCAACAAAAGCAGCTTCAATACCAGCCCCATCAGATAATTCTCATTAAAAGCTGTGAGCCCCGCGACACGCGGGGGCCACGCGTAGCTCCAGGCTGGCTCTAAATGTGCAGTGCGGCAGGAGCAATGCCCAGTCGCTGCCTGTGAGCCACCGTGTCCCAGCCCTTAACTCTGCTTCTTACCGTATCTACTAATAGATGTCCGGGATATACTGGCAGAGGCAGGGATATTGTAGGAGGAGGTCTGTTTGGGAACGAGAGCCACAACCGAGCGGTCTGATACCTGGGGAGGCAAAGGAAGAGAAGAAAAGGTCAGCGAGATCCACCATCCGCGCTGCCGTCACCAGCTGCTCATCCAGCAAGTGCAGGCAGCAGAAGTGCCGGGTCCCAGCCCGGGCAGGGAGCTGTCGGCAGGACGCGGCACTCCGAGGCACGGGGAGCACTCCTGCCGGCCAGCCCTCGCCAGGGGCTCCTGGTCTGGCTGAGCTCTGCGCTGGGCAGGCAGCAGCTCTACAGCAAGGGACTGAAGGAAAGGAGCCATAAATCAAAAGACGTACTGAAGATGGTTTTGGTCGTTCTGATTTAAGATTACGCTTTATCCAATAAAAATGAGAATCTCAAGAATTGTTGTGATCCAATTAAAGTAACAATGCAGAGGGAATAAAATGGCTATAATAACGTTATGGACCATAAAACATTCCTATTAAACCATTTTTTATTTTAGCAATTTTTACGAACTTTAAAAGTTTGATTTACAGCTGAGCAAGTCATAAAGCCATCTTTCAGGGTATTAAATCGCCAGTCCCTCTACTACACCAGAGAAGGAATTAAATGCTGGGAAGTCAAACTATAAATGAACATTAGTGCTAACAAGATTTTGTTATAGCAGATTTTAGTAGCCATGTTTAATTTTATCCTCCCTATAAATCCAGTAGTCACTGGAAGTTTTTTAACTTATTTCCCTTAATTAAGAATCTGCAGGTTTCCAGGGAACGGGCCTGAGTGTCTTTTAATTTTGAACCCGTGGCCCGTGGTGCAGCAGAGAGCGGAGTCACCGCATCTCGCAGGCTGAGGGACCCGCGGGGCCCAGCCAACAAATCATTTAGAGGAGCTGGACAAAAGAAATGCCTCTTCATGCTGGAAAAACCACTTTTGGGACTAAATCCTCCGCTATTTGCCAGCAGTCCCGCGAGGGACTCGGCAACGTCCCTTTGCACGGGGAAGCTCCAGGGCAGCAGCCGGATTTTGCTCCCCCAGCACCTCCCTGCACCGTCCGCAGAAGGGCTCTTTGTACAACGGCTGCCACCGCCGCGAGGTGATCTGCACAAGCGATCATCGCTGCCTTCAAGGCTTTGGGTTCCATTCAGATGAAAGGGTTCGTGTAAACATGAGTTGTTATTATTGCTAGTGATAGTGGAAATAACAGTCACTTGTGTTTCACGGTATGAAAGTGAGATATTTCTAAGCAAAACACTTCAAACGCCTCTGTTATTTCCTCTTCTGTTCCTGCCTCACTTCATCCAATTTATTAAGTCAATGGAAGAAACGATCAGCGGTGATATTATTTTCTTAGGCTGTCATTAGCTGCCACTTCGGCTCAATTTCACTAGGGAGAAACCCGAGCGTGCCGCTAGCCCAGGGTGCTCCCGCGGCGGCAGCAGCTCCCCGGCCACCGAGCCGGGATCCATTTCCACCAGGGCTGTGGTTAACTGGGAGAGAGGCATTAAAAATTCCACACACACACACACACACAGAGAGCACTCTCACTCTCTAAATTTTGGGTCGAATGGCTCTTGTCAGCTAAAAAACACCAGCGTGCAAATTAGCATCAGATGTAACACACATTCGTTTCCCATCTCGCTCTGCTGTTGCCACATTCCCATAAAACCCCAGAGACGCCTGCGAAGCTGCCTGGCTGTTTTACAACTTTATAAATATTCCGATTCTTCTACGAGCTGGAAATGTGCTGCACAAAACACCTTAAAGAAAAGAAAAATAGAAGCTGGAGCAGGGAGAGCAGCAGTGCAGAAGCCCAGACACTAATGCCGCGTTTGCGTGGGGAGGTGAGGATGCAGTGAGGATGCTGGCGCCACGTCCACGCCACCCTCGGCTCCTAAGTCTCATTTTCCACACAAATCTTCCCTCTCCGCTTCTAATTTTTCATTTAAAATAGTTTTCTAGTCTCTCGGCCTTTCCAGCCTCCCGGTGGCTGACAGGTATTCATGCTCTGCTGCCTCTGAGTTAACCCTGCGTGAGCCACTGTAAATCATTTGATATTAAATTCAGTGTTTCATTTTTCTTGAGTAAAACCATGCAGGGTGAGACTCTCCCACGGAGTTTAATAGGCATGAAACCAAAAGGATACTACACAAATGTAATACAATTCCTTACAACATAGTTTAAAAGCTCCAGAGAATTTAACAAAGAATTACACCTATTTAACCTACACGTCCATTTTTATAAATAAAGAAATAAGCAGCAGGCATACAGTTCTCGATATAATTCTATAAAGAGGTTCAAAAATATTAGAGAAAGATGAATATTTCTTTTTAAGCGCAATCTGGCTTTTGCATGTGACGGCTTCCCATGAAAAACACATTTTATCGGTTGGTGCAGATATATATTGTACTTTTACCAGCCTAAACACCTAGAAAACACATGTCATAGTGTCAAAATCCAGCAGCCAGGTGTGGAGCCGAGAAACTCTTGGAATGAAATAACAGCCCTCTGCAGAGCCTGCCCCAGAGGAGGGTGAGCAGGAGGGGGCTGGTTTGGTCCCCGGCAGGAGCTGGAGCTGCCGGGAACGGAGCTGAGGAGCAAAGGGGAGCAGGGGCAGGGCTGCGAGGACCAGGCAGGTGACAGCACCTCCCCGAAAGACCACAAAACGCCCGGCGTTATCGGATGGAAGCGTGGGCCGTGCATCTCCAGTTACTGTGTGCAAACCCAGAGATCCCTTTGCCTTCAGGTCGGCAGGTAAAAGTAGGTGGCACCTGACCAAAAATAAAGGCAAGACAGCTCTGAATAAAAGATGGAGCGAGCTTTACAGAGCTAGCTTTTATTTTTTTCTAGAAATTTAGAAATCATCTTCGCTAGTCCTCCAGAAGCTGGAGAAATGAAGATTTCATTTTTATGGCTTGAACCACACCTGGTTTATATGTAACACACCTGGTTGAAATGGTGAGACAGCAGCGCTTGAAACTCAAATGATTTTATACCCTCTTTAAGCTGTGCCTTTGCCCACGTATTTGTTTTACTGTATAGTCCTGGAGCATCTGTATTTTTGATACCTAATAAAAACATTTATTACTCAAACAGAAAAAAACCTGGTCGGAATACCAAAAAAAAAAATAAAAAATTGCTGTTTGTTTTTGGCAAAAGCCCTGCCTTGACAAGATTCCCGTCACAGCGCAGAGAACTTGGCTTCTTTTTATGGCTGAAGGAGCTCCGCTGGGCTGCGCAGAGCTCGGGCCAGCGCGGGGAGGGACATGTGCAATCACTACCTGTTCAGATGTTTGGCAGCAAACTTCTACTTTGTTCCAGAGCAAAACTGACATTCAAATGGCAGGAATAGCTGCAGCATCTCAAGTGCTGCAAGGGTTTTGTTTCTTTTAAGGGTAAACTTGTGGCTCAGATTTTCCCACAGGCACTAAAATGAAAGTACTGCCTCCCCTCGCACCCAACACACATCAGACAAACACGGCTTTCACTTGTGACTTCCTTAAGATGACTTTTAAAGATCAAGGCATAATAAAGTCGCGCTGCTTCCCTGCATGTTGGTTAATCCCTTGCAACTGTCAGGTAAAACAGGTTTTAGAAACAATGGAATTCATCTGCACAACTCCTGTGACATTTTACAGTAATCGGTGTTTAAATCCTTCGGGCTGCTTGGAAAAGTTGACCCTCGAGGTGCTTTTCTACGTGCACTTTGCATATTTATGCCATTCTCTCTGCCTCGCTCCCTGATTATATGACTCCTGTCAATGCTGGCTCACATTCAACTTACCCAGCATGAGTCACGCTGATGGACTTGAGATGGTGTATAAACAGGGAAAGATGCCAGATTAAATACTAAACACTTCTGTGTAGGTAGTGATGGACAGTAGTAGGTTACGGGTCCCAATTAATGCGGTTATCCTCTGCTGCAGACAGGCTTTGAGTGAAAGCCTTTGATTCTCTTCAACCAAACCTTCCTCAGCTCCGTCTTTACCTCTCTTTCCATCTTTCGCACGCCCTAAGAAGCCCTTTCCAATAGCTGCACGCCGATCCAGGGCAGCCTGGGCTGGGCTGGGGCGCGCAAGCTACAAAAGCTAAAGATGGCAACACTGTCTTAGGTCACCTCACCCTCCCTGGCTGATGCACAATAGAGCATCTTCACTGCCTATCTTCATTTTATATGACTTCAGTGGCAAAAACTCCTGTTATTTGGCTTGGAAGACTAGGTCTGGGACTTAGGAGGTTTGATGCCACTCTGTCAAGAAGGAGCCCCTGATATTTACCCCTTCTTGACCCAGCTTCATCCCGTACCTCCCCACAGCACTCCCTCGACCCTCCCTTGTGATGGTATTTGAAGTATTTGCTCTGTTTCCCTTCTTCACTTGCACGATGCTCAAGAGTCAACACGTAGGAAGATGACGAGCATGAGACGAGCTGCCACTGCAGCCTGGTGCTTTGCCTCAGGTCGCCTGATTGCACGGCGTTTGTAAAGCTTTGAGGGAAGGCAGAGACTCCTCTGCTGCACTCCTGGTTGTCTCAGACCCCCACAGGCCACCCCTCCCCTGGCCCCGCACCTCCAGCAGTGGCAGCTCAGCCCTCTCCCCTGTTCCCTCTATCTCACTAGCACGGCTGGCGGTTTTAATTTAGCCAATTTTCGACTCTGCTAGTTTCTTTCACATCCATGTCAAGGTTGCTTTCCCATCTAATGCATAAGCACATTGAACCCTTCTGCTTTATCATACAAATGTGACCTCCCTGTCTGTCTTGGTAGACGAGATACTTGGGAATTAAATTTCTGCTTTTCTTTTCTTCCCTCCTGGCAGCTTTCTGGGAGCTGTCTGCTGGGGCCGCTTTCTTACCTGGTAATGCATCAAGGTGTTCAAGCGCTTCCAATCTCCTTCAATCTTGGTGGTGATGTCTTCATCCTGCAGGACCACACGAGCTATCCGGCCCTGCCGCCACTCTGCAGGAGAGGCAAAAACCAGGCAGACACGATGGTCAGAGGGAAGAGGCATTAACAGGCTCCATCCACTTCTAGCCCAAGCAATTATTGGACAGAGGAGCCTGTAGAAAAGCCCACCTCCCAGGGAAGAGGCACCCAGAGAAAGCTAAATTCTGCTCTTAAATCTTACGATGGCAAGGAAGGTCACACTGATAGCTTTCTTGCAGCAAACTGCAGCATTCTAATTCCCATGTAGAGGGTTCTGCAGTGTTTAGCTAAACCAAGGCGCAGGACCTTCCCAGCCCCTCTGTCCCCCACCCCGGCTCTGGTAGGACACACAACCTTGGGAGGAGGCTTTGCTCAGCACAGTGAAAGAGCAAATGACTCCTGAACCCTC
Organism: Burhinus oedicnemus; assembly: GCA_008921705.1. NCBI lineage: Eukaryota > Metazoa > Chordata > Aves > Charadriiformes > Burhinidae > Burhinus > Burhinus oedicnemus. Next base: position 1,343,872 of record VFFE01007112.1, on the reverse strand, counting down.
CGTGACCAATGGACAATTAGCTGATCCCACAGAGTTCAAAACCTATCTGGCCAGAGCAGTGCCCATGCCTTCTAGGGGCAGAAACGTCTGCGTCGTTGTGATCCCTAGTTTTCAAGCTCTGCAAAACCCAGGGAAAATCAGTGATAATAACACCCTCTCTGATCTTCCCCTTCCTATGAGGCAGGGAAGCTCCTACCCAAGTCCATGTCAACAGCTCTTGGTCTTTGAGAATATGGGACGTTTTTGTATACTGCATCGAGGATTTTCTCTTTGACTTGCGTGATGGTATCACAGTTCAGCACCTTCACAGGGATCTCTGGACTGTTCTCATTATCTGGGTTCACACAGTTTAGGATCTGGAAGGGAAGGAGAACCACGCCATGCTCTAAAGGGCTTCAGACATGCATCCAGGATAACTGTAACCACATCTGTCACAACAACCCGTTTTCATAAAAAAACACCGCATCCCTATTTGCATCATTGCTGTTGCATCTGGTACATCTTTACAACGACTATTAAGACAGGAGTCCTGGATGTCCATTTTCATTTGCTAGAGGGAGGGCAATGCTCAGTGCACAGGGAGATAAACGGCTCCCCTCAAACCCTGCCTTTCAAAACCTTAGCTCAGGCTATTTGTACCTGCACATTAGGGACACTCCTGACACGGGCATGGGTCTGGCAGCACGAGGCTTTATTGCACTGGCAACACTTGTGCTTCATGGTAGTGTCCTAATGGCTGGCCTCGAGGTCAGAACAGCTCATGTCCAAGTGGGGAGGACAGAAGCGATTCAACGGCAGTTTCTACAGCGATCACTCACCAGAGTCTTGTACTCAATTTGCTGCCGGATCAGCTTGTCCTCACTGAGGGAGTAACGGGCTTCTCCTGTGATGGCATCAATTGGACCTTTCTCCATCTGTTGCTTGATGGCACAGTAGAGCATGAAGAGCGGCTCTCCAGCACATTCCTACACAACGAGACAGGCAGCAAAACTAACACCGAGGTGATGGTGCATCTCCTCCAGGGCCACTGGCCGGCAGACAGGCTTTGCACATGATTCATTTCAGCAGAGGCACAGTCCCATTGACTCAGTCTTCAGCACATGTGCAATCCAGGCTCAGCCCCCAGCAGCTCCTGGAGAGGACAGCCAAAACCATGAGCTCCGTTGCTCAATGGGTATGTTGTCTTTGGCTTGGTAAATCTCTACTGAATCTATACGGCTGTGAAAAAGGAATTTGAGATCTTGATCTCATTGTTCGCTCCCATGAAGCAAATTCTGTGGGGCTTCCAAAACCACAAATAAAGTTAAAAAACATGGAAGCCCAGGCACGGAGATGTGAGAATTTCTCCTACGTACTAAAGAGGTGCAACAGAAACTCCATTACATGAGAATTACACCAGGCGATCTGAGGATTGAAGAAGGCTGAGCACGGAGGCTGTGACAGCTCGGCTCAGCCCCTCTATCAGCAGCCCCCGGTGTAGGCATCTCCGGGCAAATTTCCACCTCCCCTGCTGTGCTACTATGTCTTTTGACTTGGAGTCTGACTGAAGAGTTTCAAGCCCAGATTCACCCTGGGGATGGCTGGCGGGGGAGACAGCAAAGCGGCAGCAGGCTCTCAGCTCCATCCCTCCTTACCTTGAGGAACTTGTGGAGGAGGAAGGCAAACCAGTTAGTCAGCATCTTCTCAGCCACCGACTCCGTCCTAGGGAAGCCAGGAGGACACACGTTACGTACGAAACCAAACCACGCATCAGAGGCCCCAAATCTCCCTGGGTGGCACCACCCAGCTGCACCCTGGCACAGGTCTCGTGGTGCTTGAACTGGGGTCGCAGCTCCGGAGCAGGCAGGCAGCAGGATGCGGCCAGTGCTGTCCCCTCCCCTGCCACCACTGTACCGAGCTGACAGCAGCTTGCCCAGCTGACAGCCCGTCACAGCCCTGATGGGGCTGGTGACAGGGAGTCTGGTGACACTCGGCTCCTTGCACGTGGTGCAAATTACAGCCTGGCTCAGTAAATCACTGGGATTTGCAGCGGTTGCTGGCAATCAGGGACAGCAGAGTGACAATGGCAGGGAAATTGCAGCTTTCTCCCCAGTCCCACCCAGCATCCTTTCCCCACATTGTGCCCGAGATTATCTCCAATTTAAATACAATACCTCCTAATGATAGTTTTTAATGCTGGCTCTGTGGGGACCTGGAGACTTTCCTTAAAGCACCACAATTTTTTTCCCTGGGACAGGGCGACGGTGCTGGTGGCAGGGGGTCTCACAGTCCACATCCGATCCCCAACCACGCAGCTCAGGCAGGCAGGCAAGGCTGCCGCCAGCCCAGCCAGCTGCCGCCATGCCCCGGGCAGCCTGGCTCTGCACCATTGGCTTTGCCATCGCTACCAGCCTTCCCCTCGTGCCACACGCGATACCAGGATCTGGTCCAAATTTCAGCAAGCTGAGAGAGGTGCATCCAACACCTTGTCCTCTGGGGACCATGCCTCCCTCTGCCTTCACCGTGAGCCTGCAGCAAGGCAGCAGCCCCCCAGGTCTGGGCACCTCTCTGCACCTTTGTCCCCTTGGCCAGCAGCTCTGCTCCCAGTGCCATTCCTGCTAACTGCCTTTTTGACCACCGTGCCACCAACCTGCCCAGGAGGTGGCCAGCGGGCACAGCCATGCACCGAGCCTCTGCCTCCGCCCGTGCCCTGACCCGGAGCAAGTCACCGTCCCGCTCCGGACGCCTTTTCCCCATTCTCCCCCATCTGCTCTGCTGCCTTGAATTAAGGACTGCCACTTGGTATGTATTTATACAGCATCCCGCATGTTTGAAAACTCTGGCATTTAATGAAAAACACACTCTATTGAAGCACCAGGGTTTGATCCCAAAGTCAAGCAGATCATGTATAAATGGGAGGCATGGATTTCAGCAAACAAAAACTGATGCCAGTCGGCAAATGGACCCAGGGTCACATTATCCATCATCTCTTAGGATCACAACATCTGCCAGGAATTTGTGAAAATGTCTGCAGATCCCCAAAGAATTTAAGCCTGAATTGATTAACTGCCTAAAAATTCATCCTACAAATTGACACACACATTGTTCCCCCGTTTAAAATATTTCAGTCACCCAATTAAGGAGGAGAAGCACTAGCACACCGCTGTGCCAGCGAGCCACGGAAAATGGAGAGTCAGTGATAAAAACTAAAGCATAGGTGAAAAACTCAGAAAATGATACATTCAGGACTTCAGGGTGAATATTAATTTAGTTAACTACTTTGTTAATAGGATATTAAATTAAGAATTGGCAAGCCTCCTGATTAGCCCTACCAGTGAAGTAACGCTGTGTCCCGTCCCTGTTGGCTGCCCATGGCCTGACATTGACACCAGCACCGTAAAAATAACTGAAATACGGAGTGACAGAGAAGTTGGGGTATATTGTGTGGGAGAAGGGCATCAGATACTCCAGTGCCTAGCTGTTCCCTTTTATTTCTTTATCAGAAATACAAGATCAGCTGAATGGAAGAGCAAAAAGAAACGCCTCGGAGCACCTCTGTCAAATCCCATTTCTCCTTGCCTGAATCTCAGTCTCACTGAATCTCAACACAGACTGACGCCGTGAGATATTTGCAGTGCATCAGTCCCAGGGATGGCCAACAATTAAGTTAATCATCACTCTCCTACCCTGGCTGAGGAAAGGGGCTGCTTATAACCCTCATCGCTGCTGGGTGCAGCCGCAGGAGCCCCGTAGGCTCCTTGCAAACAAGTCCGTGTATGCACTTTTCCCGGCCTCCCTGCCTTTGAAGCGGGGTGGGAGCGGGGTGGCTGGGAGAGCCGTCCCTCACGCTCTGCCTGCCACCGCGGGGCCGATCCCGCTTTCCCTCTGCCGCACCGGGAGGGCTCCGCTGAGCTGCCCTTGGCAGGTATCGCTCTTATGCCTCGGCCAGGCATAACACTGCTACAGATCTGTCTCTAAAAATAAAAAATAAGCTCCTGAAGATTACCACGGCAGGGGAGAATCCCTAGACTTGGAGAAAACCCTTCTTATATTGACCACATAACGAGGGCAAAGCACGATCCAGAGATGACTTTCCAAAGGAGTCTGACGCCAGCAACCAGTGCCTTGGCTGCTCCTCCGACTTTCGGAGGCACCGGGAATAAAACAAAACTGAACAAAAAGAGCTGAGAGAACCCAAAAAATAAATATGTATTTTATTAATTTTCCCTGCTATATCTAGGTCTCTGAACTGCTGTGTGCTGCTCTCCGTGCCAGGAACCAGAGCAGCTATTTGATTTAATGTCAACTTTTTTGCTGCCTCCCGTGAGGGGTAGTCGTGGAAGAAAGAGAGAGGGGAAAACGAGGAAGAAAGAGAGAAAGAACTGAGTGCCAATTATCAACTGCTGCCACCAGAGAGCTCAAAAAATAAAAAGCGTCTGGCTTTGTGGCTGATCACTCCTTATTAGTCAGAGCAAGACGTTCCAGCCCGGCTGTTTTGTGCACCAACACCACCCGGGAGCGCACGGGGCACAGGGCTGGGACACGGCTCCGGCCGTGGGTTTAACAGGGCTGTAGCGATAGGATAAGGGGTAATGGTTTTAAACTAAAAGGGGGTAGATTTCAGACTAGATATAAGGAAGAAATTTTTTTATGATGAGGGTGGTGAAACACTGGCACAGGTTGCCCAGAGAGGTGGTCGATGCCCCGTCCCTGGAAACATTCAAGGCCAGGTTTCCCGTGAAATGGCTAGATCCTGGTACAGGACAGCCAGCCTCGACGCTGCTGGCATTGCCCATGGCCCCGTCTCTTTGCTGGGTGCTGCGGGGAGGAGCGGGCAGGGCTCTGATCGCCAGCCGTGTATATTTTGGAGCACCGTGAAAAGTCATTATTGATGGCTGAGGCAGAAGATGGCTTCCCAGCAACTCGTCAAACCACGGGGGAAATTAAGACGGCTTCCTTTTCCGAGATGAGTTATTGCCTCCACAAACACAGCCAGATTTAAAGCAATTTCCTGTCAAGTATATTCATTATGGCTGGAGGAATCCCTGAAATTTTCCTAGAGCTGTGAAATCCTCCCCTCTCCTTCATCCACCCGCTCCAGTGAGATGCCGGCAGAGCCACGGGTGCAGCTGATGAGACAGCCACGTTTCTGCCACCGGCCGAGGCCAGGACCCAAAGGGACATGGGACAGAGGTGGCTCACAACACGGAGAACAGGGGTAACCTTTTACTTGTGGCCACTGATTTGGCCTACGTTAATACACACTTTTCCCCCTTTTTCTTTCTGTCATTTATCCCTGCACAATCACAGGTGAGTCACTCAATCAATTCGTGAGCTCCTTCCCAGCTGTGAACAAAAACGCATCCAGGCAGACATGGATGCTGCGAGGATAAAGCCCACAGATACCTGCAAGGTAGCTCAGGCACGTGAGGGTGAAGGTGACACAGGCACCCCAGCTGCAGAGGATGGACTGCCATCAGGAGGGGGACCAAGCCTTGCTGGGCAGCCTGCCTTTCCCTGACAGCTCCAGGGGCAATTCACGGCACTTTTCCAAGAGGTTCTTTTCTTCAAGTCAATGCTTTACTCACCACGATAACACCACAGCTGAGACAAGGACCCTAAGTACTGTACAGACATGTAAGAAATCAGGCTCCTGCCCTTAAGAGCCTGAAGTCCAATAAGAATCATAGAATCGTTTTGGTTGGAAGAGACCTTTAAGATCAGCAAGTCCAAACGACAGAACGAGCTGCATCTCTGCTCCGCCAGACCCTGCTGTACCTGAGCTGGTGCCTCCTCTGCCCTGCCTGGATGCACAGGGCACTGCTTGGTACCAGCCACGTGCAGGTGATGGAGAGCTCCAGTTTTTCTGCCATTCACCTCCCTGCCATGATGCTGCCCCGAGGCAGCCCCGCACAGGACCGGCAGTGGGGGCTAAACCCCTTTGCTGAACTGCTCGGGCGTCTCTGCACACACAGGTGAGAGAAGCAGGAGCTCGGTCAGGAGGGCGCAGGCAGGGCAGGGCAGGGAGGAGGCAGCTGGATGGCAGAGGTGCCGGTGCCGGCATCATCACCTGCTCTCAGCCAAGCCAGGGAAGGGGAAGGCTGCTGGGGCTGGGGAGGTTACACATCAGGTTACACATCTGTTACACATCAGAGGTAATATCTCTCCTGGATCCAGTTTAAGACCCTGTTCAGCCATCTGTGGAATCATACAGCAGAGTTAACCCCGTGTCCTGGAGACAGGCAAGGAAATGGATGGATCATCCAAAGCCACCCATGGAGAGCAGTGTTTTCCTTCCGACACCAGCACCCTGGTCCTGCAGAGCCCCCAGATGCCACAAGCAGTGTGGCTGTGCCAGCCCAGGGGACCACGCTGACTTGTCCACAGACCCGTCCCCTCTCCATCTCCCTGTGTTACCTGCGCAGCAGTAGTTTGGGGTGGTTCTTGTTTTCCAGGTTCTTCTCGATGAGGTCAGAGAGCAGCTGCTTCAGGACATCGGTGGCGTACTCCAGCTTGCCTTGCAGCCCCGTCATGATGAGCGAGGCCACGTTGCCGCGATCGCGCATGGAGAAGCTGCGCTGTAGCTCCAGCGTTCGGATGAAGGTCAGCAGGAAGACTTTGTTGTTGATCAGCTGAGCAAAGAGCTTCAAGGCCTTTTCCACGCTCTGCTGCCCGTTCCCTTGGACCTGCGGTGGAGGAGAGCACGCGCATCAGCCAAGGCACAGGAGGATAAGGGACCGGAGAGCAGCCCTGCACCACCCTGGGTCACTCTGCCATCACTAGGGGTGGGGTGAATGGTTTAACCTTGGGTGCACAAGCCAGCACCCACCTCTCGGGGTCTCAGCATCCCTGAACATGGTGTCTGGCCAGTCCTGGCCAAGCGTCACCTTTTCTGTCCTCCCCCAGCACTTGAGCATGGCTTGCCTTAATCATTGCTCCGAGCTGCACTCTCTGCATGCCATAAAGCTGCTGCTTTGAGGCTAACGGCCCTATAAATGACATACAATTTTGCTTGTTCTGCACAAAAAGTGACACTGTTGTAAGTAAATTAAATACTAATTTAGACTATTGCTTTATTATGGGACAAGTGTAAAAAATTAATTGAGGCTTTCAGCCAGTTGCAGATTCAAGTAATTCATTACAAGTGAAAATGATGAACTACATTAAGCAACTCTTTACCAAACATCTTGGAGACTTATGTATTGGTTTTACTAACGTTACATAATTAAGCAACTGTGTAATTGGCAACACATTTATCACTTCTGCAGTTCTGTTTTTCATGAGTAAAACAAATAAAAAGCATTCATATTTGTTTGCTAGAGCATCAGCTTATTTGGCAATTTAAATAGTGAACATAATGCGTGGGACTGGAAAACTCAGGGCATGGGAATGGGCTGGGAGATGCTGGTTCAAAGCCTGCTGAGTTTTACCAACACCACGGCAACTGCTGAGTGTTGGTGTCCCACTGGAAAGGAATCTAATTTGATGCTTTAATGGTAAGTAGTGCTTGCCTGGAAAAGCAATGCAGCCGCATGGAGCACAAGCAATCAAGACTTTGTCCTCTCACATCTCTGGATGAAGACTGGGGCTGTCCCCCGGTCTGTGTGGAGGCAACAGGACATTCAGGATTCACTGGAGCAATGCCAGTCTCCCAGAGGGAGCGCTGAACCAGTACCTCTGGGCATCCCGGATGGAGGACGGCAGCCCCACGCTTGGTGACAGATAATGTTTCTTGAAGCACCGTCATTTTTTTTGGCGCTCTCGCAGGCGAGCAAGGCCCATCTGCAAGGTGATCCCATGGACCCTTTCATGTTACCAATTTTTTCTAAACCCTCAGTGAAAATCTTGTTTATGTGTTTACATACACTGGTGGAAAAACCAGGGAGATGAAAGGGCTTGCTGGCAGCCAAGCAGGAGGCCGGCCATGCCTAGGCACGGCGCTTGCCCTCCCGTGGACACGCCATGGAACAGCAGCGGGATGCTCCAGGCAGGATGCTCCCAGGCTCACAGCCTGCCCCTGCACAGTAAAGTCATTAAGGAGGACTTTAAAAGGACACCGATAACTTATCTGGCATGCTCTGCTGCTGGCCTATAGCAATATAAAACCCCATAAAATAAAACTAGAGCGACACCGGGGAGAAGAAACCGAGAGGAATCAAGCAAGGTGCGATGGAGATAAAACACCGGCTTCTTAGTTAAAATAAAGTCGGGGCTCATCCTGCTAACCCCAGTGCCTCTAATAAGATTTGGTGTGGAAGGCATAAAGGTGCTTCAGGGTTTCACGCTGGCTTCACCAAGAGCTCAGGGAAACTTCGAAAGGCCGGAGCACAGCCCGTTCCTTACCTCCAGCTCCCGCAGGACAGGATGGTCCTCGATGCCGGGGAAAAGGACCCTCATGGCATATGTCCGATAGTCAAGGTAGGGGATCCCAGAGCGGTCCAGGTCGCTGGTTAATTCATTGATGTCCGTCTGCAGCTCTGCAAAAGCTATTTGGGGAGAAGAGAACAAGTCAGAGAACCACACGTGAGCTCCGGGAGCCGAGGCTGCGGGACAGGGGCTCTGGGGAGGGCCGGCCGCCTGCTCTCCTTGGGGCAACCCTAAACGGGTCAGCTCAGGAAACGATTCGGAGGAGACCCTGCCATGTAGCTCAGACAGACCCTCACCCTTGGAGACTCTGTCTCAGCGGCTGAGAGCGAGAGAGCACACACTGCACAGAGCAGATGCCGAGAACAAAAGATGCTTATTAATTTGTATGCAGCTCACACCTGTGTATACACACCTAAAACACCTTTAAAGGCTGCAGACAGAAACGAGGATCTATTTTCGTAACTTGGTACCTCCCACATTTTCCTTTCTTCTTCTTCTCCTCCTCTATCAACAATTGCCAAAATAATCAAATCTGATGCAGATCAAATCCAAGCGAAAATGCCTGCTGCAGGGGTCAGGAAGGAAATTATTCTTCCTTTCGTAACATAACATCACCGTGTTATACAGCTGTATGTGTGTCCTTGTGTTCATTCTCCAAAGTATGAAATGCTGGCCTAGTAAGGTCTCTGTACCCCAGCTAGGCTGTGCCCACGCCGACGCTGTGGTCTCTCCTGAATAGATCTCATTTTTTGTCCTGTGCTTTCAAGGCTATCCTTTTAACATCAGCTGAACAAATCCAATGCAACCCTGATACAGAGGCCACACTATGAAATTTGCAGCTTTCTATTTATTTGTCTTTGATTCACTAAGCTCCCTTCCAGCTGGAAGGACGTACGGAACAACAGCAGCGCCCCTCCCCAGAGCGCTTTTTGTCTCAGCCCACCAGCTACAGAAATGACTGCCCACCTCCACCTTCGCTGCCCTGCGGAGCCGCCAGGCTCAGCCACCCCGTTCCAAGGGACAAGACCTGTGTGTGTTGAAATCCACAAGCAGCAGGTCCAGCTAGGCCAAATAACACACAAGATTTCCCAGGAGCAAATGCTTGAGGAGCTGCATCTTATCCCTCAGACCTGCTCCTGCCACCCTGGGCTCACATCTTATAGACTGGGGGAGGGACTGGACCAGCTTTCCAGCCCTACTGCCTTCCATTTGGGATACACGCTGTTTCTTGGGGGTCCGAACCTCCTCTGCTCCCTATCTCACTCTGTGCCTTTTTAAAAGCTCTTTACTAAAAGGCCATTAGACAAGGGGGCACATTGTGCCGGGCACCCCGGGGCTCGCGCCGTCCTCGCAATGTGATCCAGGCACGTCGCTTAAGCAGGATCAAGCTCTAATCCCATTCTCTGCACATTAGGCAGCAGAGCCGTGTCTGCCGCCGACACGCTCGTCGCTGCCCCCGCTCCCGTGGCGAGGCAGGCGTGCAAACCTCACGGGGGCACACACTCTGCTCCTCACTGCAAAAACTGGGAGACTCGGGTGCTCTGGTGGGGAATGCTGGGGACCAGAGCACGGGGCTACAGCACACAGAGAGTGCCCGGTCCTGGGCAGTACTGACCCTCCTTGCACTCCAGGGCCACCCGGGACTCCAGATTGTCCATCTGCATCTGCAGCCTCTTGAGGGTCAGGTCGTTCTCTCGGGACTTGCGCTTGTAGGCGATGAGGACAATGATGACGATGATGAGGAGCAGGCTGCCTCCGGCTGCGATGCTGACGATGGCCGGCAAGGTCAGGAGGCTGTCCGAGATGATGCTCACCGAACCGGGGGAGAAGATGATACCACCAACACGCACCTACAAAGCACAACGGAGGTAACCAGCAGCTTCGGGTAAGGGTGTCAGCCTGTCCCAAAGCCCTGTCCTTCCCGGCCAGGGCACGCACTGCACGGGCTGTGCAGAGCCCTAAGGAGGCACTGAACCTCCTCTGTTTCAGCCAAGACGACGGCAGCTCCGGTCGCCTTCAAACACAGAGGGTGCAGCTTATGCGAACACAGGGAGGCTTCAAGTCATGATAAATGTGCCAGCCCTTCACTATCTGGGCTTTGTTCTTATTATCAGATGGCTCCATTTGACTTTCATTTTATAAGCTTTCAACTCCCTTTTGTAAAACGTGGACATTAGCAACCCAGTGATAATTCCACTGACAAGAAGCCAGAGCGACTGGAAAGAGAGAGCAGAGGAGGGAAGAAAAAGCCCCACGTGGAAGCTACAGAGCAAACACGCTGGAGGTTAATGCTGGGACAGGCTTTTCTTGGATGTGCCCTGGCCACAGATGCAAGCAGCTCTCAGCCAGGTTGCGCTTCTGTGAATCACACTGTGATAATCTGAATATGTTTTGGATGCTGAACTTAAAGGGAAATAAATCACAATTACAATCTCATTTGGGCTCTACTCAAGCACTTCTGCAGCTGCGTGCTTGGTCTGCGAGTGGATCAGAGGAAGCACCGATGCCCAAAACCAAAGCAGAGGAAGACACCGACTGTTGTCCTGGACAAGACCATTGATCCGTCCAGTCCAGTGTTCAGATGTCCCTGGCTGCTTCTGCTTCAGAAAAAGGCAAAACCTTTCCATCCGCTCAGCAGATCAGGTCTGGCTACAAGGACCGATAAAACTCCTTTTTCCTATCCTACAGGAGGGAGAACACAGCCCGCTGAAAACAGTCTCACCTACTAAAGGAAGAGCAAGCAGCACCAGAGAAAGGATGGTACCTGGTGCTGAAGGCACTGCCAGAAAGATTTGTTCTTTCTAGAAGGCTCTGGTAGTAGGTGGTGAGTCTCCAGGAGGGAATAAGAAGTTTCGCCATGCTAATCCACATCAATATTTTAAGCTTCCAATTAGACAGCCATAAAGATCTAAAATCCTACCGATGCTCGGACAAGAAATTGCACTCAATGTCTGAGTGAGTCAGGGAGATGGAGGAGGAGGAGAAAGGATGGGAGGGAGGGAGAGGTGCTGACAGGAGTGTTTGGTCCCTCACCATCACTTTGTGCTGTCCGGTGAGATTTGGCGGCTCGCACAGCAGCTGGGTCTCGGAGGCGGTGACGGCGCAGGGTGTTTCTCCGATCAGCACGGTGTAGTTGAGCTTCGCTCCTCCAGGAGCGGGTGGGCACAGGTTTCTGCCCTAGGGACAAGGGGAGAGAAGACTGTACAAAGATGCAGAGCATTTCTCCAATTTTCATCTCGTTCCCAGCTTGTGCAAATGCCAGGGATTGCATCTAGTGTACCCTGTTCTCCAAAATCCTCTCTCTGGGATTTTTTTTTCTGCTTCCCACCAGGTAAGGGTGTCGTTACCTTCAGGATGATGGGTGATCCCGGCTTCTGCTCCAGCACCCCGGTCGGGCTCAGGAGTTCGAACGTCGGGTTGGGGTAGTATATGAACTTGGTGTCGTTGTAGACCAGCAGGGACTGCACGTTGTTAAAGATAAATCCAAACTCATCCGGCCGCTCGACGGCATCCAGGCCGGGCCGGTACTCGGGGGTGAGGGGGGGCGCGAGGCAGGACAGAGCCGTGGCGTTCACCACCTTGCAGACCTGCGAGGAAGGGGATGCTTTGGAAGACGGCAGGGAAAACCTTACCCTGACCTGGACAATGATGTTCTAATTCCTTAAATGCTCCCTGAAAAGTCCAGCAGATTCAAGTTTAGCTGGAAATATTTAACCCAGGCATTAGAGCTACAGTTCGGGGGAATTTGGTTCCCCTCCGGCCAGTGCAAAGGCACTGGCGCAGAGATGGGGAGCGAGCTTCGAAATGAGCAGTGTTGTAAGGAACTAAAGGCTCGCATAGCGGATCACTTATCCCTCTTCCTTCCTTCCTTCCTTCCTTCCTTTCTTTCTTTCTTTTCTTTCCAGTTGCATCCACTTTGGCAATGCTGGCTTTGAAACAGACCCATAGCGAATACCTGGTTCCCTGCTACAAATTGGTGATTAGAGCCGATTCCCTAATGCCAGCGAGGGAGAGGAACGACCATCTGACACTCGTGGGCTGGAGGTAACGTGAAGGTCATCTCCCGCCGGGCTGAGGACACCCACAGCTCCTCCAGCCCTGGAAGCAGGGAGCTGGCTGATTTATGAGACTTTTGCCTTATAAAGCAGCAAGAGCCCAACCGTTTGGCCTCCCTCCATATGCGGAAGATTTAATTTCACTCAATTTTGTGTCTTCAAAATTATTTTTGTAGCACTATAACTGCAACTGCTAACAACAAAATTAGATGTCTTTTTAAAAAAGAGCTCAGAAGAAAAAGGTCTTCAGAGGGGAAGGGAGAAAGGGAATAGGAAAAGACTGCTAAGTGATTTGCCCTTTCCAAGATAATACACATTCAGTCAGAAAGATCACTGCATAGAAATAATATTTTTCAGTTTTACTTGGTCAAAATAATTTCTACGGGTCCTGGAGGTGCAATTGTTATTTGTAGCATACAAGAACACGGCTTAGTTCTTGTTTAGCTGAGGATTCATTTCGGTTTCTCACTCTTAGACTGAAAACATACAGCCAGGGGACGGAGGCAGCATTCCAGATCAACCCCAAATTCTGCCACCAACTCCTTGCTTCGGGAACATCAGGGTGATAAGAAGGAGGAGGGGAAAGAGGCATAAAAGCAACACCCAACTTCCCCAAAATACCCGGAGCCCCATGCTCAGCATCCTTCGCATGGCGAGGAGGGCGCAGGGAGCAGCATCTGGCCTTACTGCAGTGACCAAGCTGCAAAAGCGGCCTGCAAGCTTCTTGTTCAGAAGTGGTTCCCCTCTCTCCTTCCCTCCCCGGGCTGGTATAGGCTTGCCGGGCCCAGAGCTGCGGCAATAGGAGGTTTATTTATAGAGAGGTAGCTAGGGAGAGACTAGTTAAACATAGCAGCCTCATAGCTGGCAGGTCTCAGTGCCTAGCTCCGGGCTTTTATAGAAAGAGCAGGACTAAAATGGGAATTGTGGAGCAGCTGGGGATGGGGACCGCTACACTTGGACTTTCCATCACAATGTGCCTGTAGAGCTGAGCTGAGACCCCTAGGTACGGGGAAGGGAAGGATGCTGGGGAGAAGAGAGCTCTCAGGGCTCAGGGCTCTGACAAAAGGGGGAATTTCAGGAGTGAAACAAGTTTATCTGACCCAAGAAAGGATTTGAGGTGATGGAGATGACGTAAAATGCTTTGAAAACTCTTTGGCAGTTACTGCGTTCTCCCATTTGTGTGTGTTGGTACCCCTCTTTCCAGGGTCCCCAGGTTTGGCTCTTAACAGTTTGGGTAAGTCTGGGGAAATACCCCCAGCGCGGCTTTTGCCACAGCAAGTGTTCCCACGCAGAGAGCACTGGCACCAGTAACCGTACGTGTGCACCCGGCTGGGACGCTCCCAGGCACAGCCCAGTGGCACCGCGCCGACAGCAGCTACTTACGTTGACGAACTCCTTGCCATTGTACTTGACGCGGATCCTCGGCTCCTGGATCACGTCCAGGTTGGAGCCGGTGACGGTCAGAGGCGTGTGTCCGCTGCGGAGAACCCGGAGACACCTGATTAATGCATCGGGCAGGAGGAGCTGGGGCTCTGCAGAGAGACTCTGCTTGACAATGAGGATGCTTGTTGATCTCAGAAACATGTTTTCTGCAGACACTTCAGGCACCAGGTGACACAGTGGATTAATACCCGCTCCCTGAGTCGCTGGGGAGTGGTGTCTCACAAGTTAGCTGGGTTCTCTGCTCTCAGCTGCACCCTCTCCCTCCTAATAGCATTGCAAGGCAGCAGGATGAGAAATGGGACCAAAGAAATCAACTGAGCTGAGACTAAATACGTAAGACAATAAATTAGTCACAGTGTTTAATGATTTACACAGTGATGTTTTTAAGGAACACGATAAATGGTACGTGCAGTGAAGGAACTGACGTGCACTTGCATCTGGACTGCAGACACAGCAAGTTGTCACATAGAGCCGGGGAGGGATGAAGAGCACCCGGTGCCATCAGGGCCAGGGAGGACACAACCCCCCGGGGGCTAAAGTACCCCCGTTCTCCTACAGCCAATGCCCCCGAGCGAAGTCTTTCACTCTTGGCTTCTTCTTTCATGTGCTAACTGGAGCAGCACAGCCCAGATTCACCCCAGTCTCCAGCGCCTCTGCAGCAGAGCCCAGCTGTTCCCTTTGGACCACCTCTGTCAGCAGTCCCGGCCAGCCCATCAAACCCAGCTCACCCAAAACCAGACGCGATCTTGAATTTGGACTCAAAGCAGACACCTCGCAGAGCCTGCTGCGAGACACTTGCTTCTTTCGTGGGCAATTTTAAAAAATAATTGGAATTTGAAATGAATAGCTGTGTTACTGCCCTTGTGAGCACAACCATTAAAAGTAACACCAGGGGACAAGTATGGTCCAGGGTTTTTAGCAGCAGCGACGTCACCGTGATGTGACAGTGCCGGCCACCCCGTTCTGAGCAGTGTATCTGGGACAAACAGTATATTTTGATTAGCATCAGCTTTTTCTTTTCTTGGTGGTTGCTGGTTTTGTTTTATACCAGGACTACAAGAAGGAGCCTTTAATGAGCAATTGTGCACTTCTTCAGCAGATGGAAGTGATCTTGGGGCTTTATTTGTGCTCCCAGGATCTCGATGCAGACTGCTACTGCTGTAATTGCCTTGGTAATCACAACTACTTTAGTAACTCTGGACCTGATTTTCGGTAAATGCAAATGCCGCAGACGCCCAGCACTGACAAATCCAGGATGCTGGGTGGGACGTGCATTTCCACAGAGACCCTCTTTTGCCCTCACTGAGCGTATGCTGAGAGGGAAGACCCCGACCAGGCGAGCTGGCTCCTCTCCTGCTGTCAGCAGTGTTACCTGGCGATGCTCCACTCGGGTTCGATGTGCTGCACCTTCGGGTCGTCGATGTACTCAAACACCAAGGTCCGCTCCAGCTGAGCCCGGTCGACGCTGACGGAGACGTGAACAGCCCCCAGGCCATGGGCTGATGGGGCTGACACGCAGACAATCTCGTTCATGGATCGCCTGTACAAGAGAGAAGCCGGGCAAGTGTTAACAGGCAGTTGTGGCATGGGGGCAGAAAACGACCCTTGGTGCTTGGCTTGGGGCAGGTCACAAAAAGGCTGAGCCATCAGTCAGCCCCTGAAGGGGATGAGCTCCTGAGATGGGCAGGAGGGCTTCACTGGCACGGGAGGGAGGGAACGGAGCTCCGCAGGGGAGGGGACACTGCCTGCCCACCGAGAGAAAAGCGCAGGCTCCCTGAAATTACTCTTTGTGCCAAACTGCAGCCGCCCGCATCCCTCTGTGAACCCGCTGCCTTCTGTTGGGCGTGTGAAAACAGATGGCTGCTTTTTAAATGGGATGCATAAGCTCACTCAAAAGCCAAATTCTTCCCCTCCCCAGCCCACTGCACACACGGGCCCTTGTGAGCAGCATAATGGAGCCCGGGAAGCCCCCGCCTGGGAAGGGCGATGCCACCGTCACCGCTGCCTTCCAGCTTTGTCTGCCCGTCAGAGCAGGGGTGACCTTGGCCTCGGCGCTGGCTGGCCGGACACAACAGACCATCTGCTTCCATCGGAGCCCTGGAGAAGGTCGAGGTGGCAGGGTAACGAGGCGCTGTCAGAGCACAAAGGCACCGGTGGGTGGATGGATGGAGAAGGGGAATGAGATATGTGCGGCACCGCTCCCGCTGCCGGGACAGAGCTGCGAGGAACCGCACAGCTCTGCGGCCGGCCTGGACACTGTTCCTACAAAAAGTGCTGGAGTGACATCCCTGGAAGGCCAGTGCCCCTGCACGGCCACCCGCCGGCTGTCCCACCTGCCCAAACCTGTCCCCGGCTTGCCAAAAAGGCCATGCTGTTTCCGTGGCTCATTTAGCTTTGGCTTCTCACCGGGGAGAGGGCAGGCAGGTCTTCAGCACCTCGCTGACAGTTCGGTACTTAAATCAAAAAGTGGCTCTCCTGAACGTCCAGTCTTCACCATCCTCACCCTCCGCAGAGGCTGCGCAGCTCCTGGAGCTGCCTGAACAGCTGAGTACGACCATGTTCCTGCTCAGCTTCCAGCAGAGCTCCCGTGTCTCTACCTGGGCAAGGGGATGCTGTGTGGTCCCCTTTTAGGGCCCTTACACACTCCCTGCCCTCCCTAAGGAGTACGGACACATCACTCAGCACGGGGTATCCAACAGTGGGTACCACAGTGCTCCCAGCTCACACCTCGGCACTCCCATCCACCACAACTGAGGGAACCGAAACAACCTCCTAAAATGCCTGAAACAAACCGGACCTGGCAGTTTCTGCTGATGCAATTCCATGCCTACCCCTTCCCGCTCTCCTCCTCCTCCCTCCCTCGTCTTATTCTCACTCTCCACCTGGGTTTAATGTAACCACGAAGGCATCCTTGTGCGAGGAGTGCATTTCTCCACCCTCCTTGCTGATTCTCGGAGTGTTTCCGTGCATGCCCGTGCAGCTGAAGAGCTGCCTGCCTGCCTGCCCGCTGCCTGCTCTGCCACCCCGCGCCGGCGCAGCCGCTCAGCCCCCCCCGGACTCCACCGCGCCTGCTTAGCTCTGGCGTGAGATCCAGAGTGACGCATCGCTGCTGGCAGAGCTGCTCTCAGCTCCCTGTGATCAGTTAATTAGCTTTCTGGGCTATTATTATGTCGTCATGGTGAATCTACCCACTCCTCCGATCAGAGAGGGGAGAATGGGGGAAGCTGTAATTAGAGTGAATCTCATTAGAAACTGCTTCATCTAATCAGGCTCCCCCACACCCTCGAGTACAATTGAAGTTCATTGCCTCAAAACAGTCCAAGCAAAACAAAGTGCACAGCGTGACCCCACATGAAGGATGGCGCCGTTCATGTACTGCCGCTTGCTTTGTTTAAGTTTCTGCTTGCCTGCTGTAATTAGAACATACAGAGAATCCAAAACTCTTCCAGGTTTTGCAGGTCAGTATCTGCAGGTTGCCTGAATAGAATCATATATTTAAGGGATTACATTTCAGGGCTGCTTCCACACGCCGTTACTCGTGTGCATCTGAGGAAGCAATCTGGCATCTTTGCTTCGGATACGGGAAGAAAAGTTGATGGATGAGTTACAGTGCTTAGCGCTCGGAGAGTTCATCTGCACTTGAAGACCTCGGCATGTCCAGACCTCCTGAAGCACCATTCTAGGACGGACCTAGAATAAGCACTGCTAACATCCCAACATGCTCCCACGCCTGAACGCCCGCAGCTCCCGCGTCGGAGAACCTCTCAGTCTTCCAGATGAGAAATTCACCTCCAGGGGTCTTTACTTTCCCAGAAACTTCCTCGGTTCCTCCCGGGAAGCCTGGGCGAGGATCTGAGAGGCAGAATCCCTCCGTACATCACACCGCTTTGCTTCGGTTCCCGCACAGGCTGCGCCCACGCTACGGGATGCGCACTGCCAGCTGCGCCGGGCATGGATGTGTACGGGATGCACACAGATGTACACTGCATGTATCTTTTTTTAACTAAGCCCTGAGAAAACCCATTAAACCCTGCAAATGTCAACTCTGTGTTTACACTGCTGGGTGAAAAGCAAATTTGCCATAGAAATCCCAGAGGAGAGACTGATGGCTGCGCAAGTTTCTCAGCAGAAGGTGTGTGCAGATCCGCGCTTTGCTCTGCCACGCAGAAGCCCACCCCTCGCTCCGAGCGTTTCTGGGAGGTTGAGGTACCTGCAGCAGCGGCTGCAGTAAAAGTAACGCAAGCTGTTGACTTGTGGAAAGAGAAACTAGAAGTTTCTTATAAACGTTACATTTTCTTCGGATCAGCTGGGCTGGGAGCAGGTAGTGATGACTACTATAAACATTTTACAATCGCAGTGATGTTTGTCCGAGATTTTTGGACCGGTTAACATTGTAATGGCATTAAAATGAAATAATGGAGAGCACTAATACCGATGCAATCCCTGCCTTGCCAAGCAAGGCTCAGTCACAGTAAGAGCAAAGATGGTTTTATGTAATAAGAGAGGAAATAGGAGCCTTCAGGGGTTCCCAGATGAATTTTTTCTGTGGCTGCATGTTCAGCGACAGCAGATATGCAGTGGTGCAGCCCTGATAGCCAGGACGTGCACGGCAGGAGCCCCCGCTGGCCCGGCTCGGCCCCTTACCCATAGAATTCGCAGGTCTGGTTTCCCAGGAGCACCGACACGTGGCTGCCGGCTCCCAGGTAGTGCCCGGAGATGGTCACCATCGTCCCTCCCGACTCCGGGCCGCGGCTGGGATTCAGAAAACTCACCACTGGAGTCTGGGGAAAGAAAAGGACAAAAATCAGCGTTCCCGCCTGCTGCGAGGGGAGCTGTCAGCGAGCAGCCACCCAGGGGCCGGGCCAGCCCGAAAAGCGCCGTCCCCTGAGCATCTTCATGCTTTGGCTGAGCGGGGATACCCTTTTTAAAATGAAAACCAAAATAGGGATGTGTCCTGGACCTCTGGCAAATCTCCTGCTAAATTTTGAAACCCAGCTCTGAACGAGAGACACGCCTCAACAAAACGATTGCAAATTTAGCCCCAGCGAAATTAAGTATTTACCTTCAACTTTGTTCTTAAACAAAGGTAAGCTGTTGGCACCACAGTTTCAAAACTGAAATATATCCCAAGCCAAGCAAACCGCCACAATGGAAGTCTGAACCCAAATGTTTAAAGTTTGCCAATGTGGTAAAGCATCAAAAAACCCCCACCAGGGTCTGGTAACGGGAAATACCGCACAACTTCAACAAAAGGCAGTACCATCAGCCCCAGCTTCACGTGAACCACCAGTGACAGTCCCGTGGGGACAGAGCCTGTTTCCCATTGCTGACGGAAAGACATCCTTGGTGGGCGAACTCTGATCCCACTCCACATCTTATTGGCGCTATTATTGCAGCAATGCCACTTCTTTATCCTGCCTTGCACCATGATAGCTATTTATTCCTCTTCATAGAATTTGCAGAAAGCAGGTACCTTTTCATTTGTTTTCAATCAGTGGATATTACCAAATTGTTTTACTAATGCTTTCACATTACCCTCTTTATGACTCTCGTCTGCAAAGGCTGGCAGCCTCCCAGCTCCGCTCCCCTGGTACCACCTGCCTGGCAGCTCGGTGAGTTTCTCCTGTTTTCTCTGTTTTCACAATGCAACATGTGTTTTCTGGGTGCCACAGCATTTGCCAAAGCAGCTTAGACCCGAAGCCTGTTTGACCCTGACTCCTGAATAGACCAGAGAAAAACACACAATCCACACTCCTGTGGATAATTATGGAATAATATTACAGGAGGGAGAGATTCGTCCTTCAACTGCTCATGGTCAGCTCACAGCTCTTATCCTAGCTGGGGTCAGGAGTTGGACTTGATGATCCTCATGGGTCCCTTCCAGCTCAGGATATTCTGTGATTATCCCAGCTAATGGCAATACTAGACAATATGGATGGTAATAGCAATATTTACACTCGGCAGGCTGGGGAGCATTTCATACAACCAAAAGCAGTGATTCCAAAATGCAAAAAACCTCCAAAGGATGTTCAATGTACGATTGCCCATCAAAAACCTCCTTCAGCCTCCAGCCCAACCCTGGCGACTGTTCCCACGGTGAATTAGGATCAAGCTGCAACGCTGTGAACGCTCCAGGCAGCGAGAGCCCACTATCGGCCACCCTCCTCCTCCTGCCCCGTCCAGTCTGCTCGTGGGAGCCCAGGCACAGGAAGGAGCAGTTATTTAACACGTCCACGAGGTCCAGAACGCTTCCATACGCACACCGACCAACAGAGCTGCACCCACCCTGGAAAGCACAGCCCTCCCCTGCATTCAAAGTGAATTATCAGCACCTCCTGGCTACAAGCATCTGACACTTTTGGTGTGAGCATCACCTCGTCTAAGCACTGCAACCCTTGGAAATTCAAAGCATTGCCAAAAATAGAAACTCAGGCTGTAACCCCGAGCAGCCATTCTTGTACAGAAGGAAAAGACAGGAGAGCTGAGAGCTCAGCCTAGAGACCTGCAGACTCCCAAGGCTGGGGTGCGGCCAGCATCGGATGAGGGCCTGAAAGCTGAATAAGAATTTTCCCTCTTCGACTCATGATTTGGCGATAATTATGACAGATTTACAGATCCAATGTAGCTCCAAGGTTCCACCTCCCCAGATAAAATGGGTGTAATTAAGGTGACAGCATCGCTCCTGCGTGGTGTCAGGCACCAGATGAGCTCACCAAGGCATGAACCCATTCAGGGTCAGAACAGAGCTCTGCTTTAAGGTACCAATCAATTTTACTACTGGCTTTAACGGCATAAACCAGCTGTAATGGAATTTGTGGCAGCGCTAAAGAGAAAAATAGAGGCCCACTAACAAAAGGAAATGATGTGCTAGAAGTTTTAGATGCCTGAGAAAAAGAAACGATATAATCAGGGTAAGTGCTGGAAATCAGAAGGAACAATACAAAGGATGATAATGCTCGGCATATGCTCACCAGGTTGCTGCAAGGTACCGCGCCGAGATTCATCTCCGCAATTACCTTCCACTGGCTCCTGGTTATTATTTAATGCAAAGCAAGAGAACATCCTCCTTGTGTCGCATGGGCACCCGCCCTTCAATAACGGCAAACCTGGGGGCTG
This sequence comes from Burhinus oedicnemus, assembly GCA_008921705.1. Taxonomy (NCBI): domain Eukaryota; kingdom Metazoa; phylum Chordata; class Aves; order Charadriiformes; family Burhinidae; genus Burhinus; species Burhinus oedicnemus. Next base: position 1,322,912 of record VFFE01007112.1, on the reverse strand, counting down.
TACTGGCAGTGCCCTGGGATGATCAGAGGGGTTTCCAGCATATTTGAGCAAAACGTGGTGATATTTTGCACCCCTGCTATGCTGTTGAATAAATTAAACCCCAGGAGAGGGTGTCGCTTATAACACCAATAGGGTGGCAGGGGCTGGCCTGATTTATCTCTCAATTAGTTTACAAATTGTGGACAATTGGTAAGTGCTGGCATTTCCCTGCATACAGATTCCACTAAGCACAAAATCAATGTGGGTGGATGAAGTGCCCTGTTTAGGCAAAACTGGAGATATGAGAAACCCCAGCTGTGGCTTTTAAGATTATGAATCAAAAGCCTGCTAATTAAACAACAGAAAGAAATGACCCACTCAGCCAACGGAAGGCCACCGACCCAAAGAGCAGCTCTCCGTTATGCAGACAGAGAAAGCCTACGCTGAACCAGCATCCTTGGAGGGGGAAAAAAAAATAAAAAAAAATCCCTGAATATTCGGATGCAGAATTACCCTTCCATCCCAAAGGGCATCGCGGTGAACAAATTAAATCTATAGATGCCGAAACTAACTCAGATACGTTTAGGTTTCACAGGGAGTTGACTACAGCTAAGTTTCTAGCAGGACCTCAGTACCTGAGCTGCAGAAGGATGGACTCCGGGGCTCACTCTCCTGGTGCGGGTTTCTGCGTTCGTGCCAAAAGCTCTACTGGTGCCACGTGTGTACAGAAACACCTTCAACACCAGCAAGAAGCAGTGCCCTAGATTCAGCCCCATTAACTAAGCACCAAAGTAACAATGTCCATTACAAAGAGAGGAAAATTTTGAGTGCTGATTCCAACTCCGTGACAATTCCTCGTGCACAGAAAGCCCTCGGGTACAGAACAAAGTTATGCTTTGTGTCACGCTCCTGCTGGGATTCCAACAGTGCACTTTGCGCGGAGTAACTAAGCCTAGCAGTTCAGAAGGTTATCACTTTTTTGGAGGTGCAAAGCTCAAACCAAATGCTGTGGGAACCCAGGGTTTAAGTTCCCACATAAATCTTGTTTACTCTGTAGACTTGGGCGAGCTCTACGTCCTGAAAACCGGGCTGGTTGACTGGGCTACCAAGAAATTGTGCAATGCCACGGGGAAAGCGTCAGAAAAAGATGGCAACCTTCGGATTGTCTTCTGCTGTCGAGCCCCGTCCATTTGACACAGGCTCTCGCAGAGCACGGCTGTTCCCGTGGGGGACGCGCGCTGCCACCCCCGCCCCCGCCTCAGCAGGACACTCACCACGAACATGTACTGCTGCGTGGACTTGGCCGTGAATTCCGGCTTGCACTCTCCGATGCACAGGAGCACTGGGCCGGAGCTGATCCCTGGAAGCGCCTGCCCCATTTCACAGACGATCCTGGAAGCAGAAATGCCGCGGTGAGGCTTTGGCAGGAGATGCCAACGGAGCCCTGTGCAGCTCCACGCAGGGCTGGCTTGCCTTTTTCTTCTTTCCCCCAGCCCCCCCCTCTTTAACTTTGATATCTGCCTCTTTAGAAGAAGTTAATTACTGAGTCTATTTTTACCCCATGTAGTAATTTAAAGAAAAAAATCAAAATTAGACATAATTATTACAAGCTGTAAACTCCAGAGCAAAGCAGAGCACTAATGGCAATATATTAGCCAGTAGCAAAGTGAGTGCGAAGTCCTTAGAGTAACAGATGAGTTCATTAAGGGAACAGCTCACACTGCAGTCTCCCAGTTAATCAAAAATGGAGAAACCTGCTCGGGGATGATAGAGACAGCCATGGAGAGCAGCCTTTGCAGGGGAGACAGGGCTAACGCAGAACATACTGATGCTGGCAAAAGGAGCTAGTGGCACCAAAAGACACCGATTTCGTGCTCCTCACGTGGCTCAGCTCAGCCCCATGGACACATCCCGAGACAGGGAAAGCCGTAAGGACAGGGAGACCTGCTGGGGTTAACTGCAGTGGGCCAGGCTGGAAGATGAGGGAAACCCTCAATCCAAAAATCCCAGGGCACTGGGAATGCATAATGCCTACAGGAGATGAGACGAAGCAAACGCCAGCCATGCCAACAGGTTTGAGAGAGGTTTTCAAAGGAAGGTCAGCTGGCAGGGCTCTCCAGCTGGACCTAAAGGGGATGGATGCTGCTTGCTCCCACAGCAACGCCGGAAAGACCAATTCAAGGGCATCCTGCCAGGCACTGGAAACCTCAGGACAGGAGTAACCTGCCTCGGGCGGGGGGATGCAGTAACGGCAGTGACAAGACACTTGTTGGTGTCTGGCCCTGAGATCTTGATCAGAGGAAGAGCCAGAGCATCCTTTCCCGGTGAGGCTGAAGGTGCTTTTGCAGAGCAGCAGGGGAAACGCTCGCTCTTCTGCCGATCATGTGCAAAGGCACAAAACGCTCCAATTTGTGAAAGGCAGCGTTTCAGCTGCCTTCAGCGGCTTTAAATTCACTACAAATAAAATAAAATAAAAAGACTAAAGGAAAAAAGAACCTGCAGACAGCATGCACAGGTGATGCCAGGAGGCCTAATGAAATACACACATGCTCGTAAAGAGCCCTAATGTGCAAGTCCTTATTACTGCACATCAAAACGGGTTGCCTAGAGAGACGCTGTCTTTGGAGAACAGAAACCGAAGCATCTCAGCTGTGTGCCTTAATCTGCCACGTGCTCCTCTCTCTGCCTTTCAGCCAGACGTCGCCCGTGCTCCTCTCCGCTGCCTGCTACTCCATTTCCTTCTCCTCCTGCGAACCGGCAGCGGGGCAGGAGGCAGGGTTTCTGCGCTGGGGAGCGGTGATCTCTGCTCCTGCCAGCCCCCAGGCAAACAAAACATGGTGAAGTGATTCCTGAGAGCCCACAGGTAGGAGAGGAGAGCAGAGGTTTTCTCCCACAAGAACCAAGGATACACCAAGCGCTACATACCGGGGGAAACACCAAATATTCAATTATTTGCCAGTGAAGCATCAGCTGCCATATAATCCCAGGCATGACAGGGCACAGGACAGGGCAGAAGCGACCTGGTACACCTGATCCTGCTTCCTGATAAAAGCCAAATTCCCAGCAGGTACCTTGTTACAAAATGATGCATTCGGTAGAGCTGTAGGGTGCTGATTGCTGGGCTAAGTGGCCCTTTCACCAACATTAACCTAATTGCTGGCTGATAGATTGCGTGGCTGGAGCATATGGTGAGTCATTACAGTCTTGGAATTCAGTCTGCCCACAGAACCCTTAAGAGGGTCCTTTTATCTGTATTCATCTTTAAAAGGCAGCTCTCATGCTAACGCTTGCTGTTATCTGCCCAGGGTAAATGTTTTAATGATGTTAACAAACTTTGAAAGCTCAAGAGCCGTAATTAGAGTCATGATTATAAAATCAGGGTTTCATACCATCAAAGGAGGATAATTTTATAATCTTCCATCCTTTATTTGAAAAATAAAATGAACCAAAATACCGCTCAGCAGAACAGCCCAAACGGCTAGCAGTGACAGTACTATGGGTGCAGTGCTTGGAGCCATTCCTGTAATAACACCAACACGTCCAGAGCGCCCTTCATCCAGTGATCGGAAAATAGTTCCCAACTGATACACTGCACTCATCTTTGCTGTTCGGAAGAGGAGATTGATGCCGTTTCTGTCTTACAGATGGAGAAACAAAGACAAGGAGCGAGCAAAAAACAAACCAACGCCAACCTGTGTTAGTGACAGGCCCTTCCACTACATTGGGGATCAGACTGGGACCCACCAAACGCATTTCCCCAGCAGAGGACAACCGCTTTCAGCTGCTGCCGAAGCTGGGGCGGATCCGTGCTGCTGGGACCGCTCACGGGCCCTGGGCTCCCCCCCACTCACTGCGAGCAGCCATGGCCCTACTAACACAGGACGCCGTCCTGGTCCCCAGCAGGTGAGGTTAGACAACCCAAGGGGAGAAGTCATATATTGCTCCTCTCCTGCCCTGCACAAATGACCGCCAACACACCCCCCCAGCACCCCGGCTACACCAGAACAACCTCCCCCCGAAACAGCAACAGGAGCTTGTGTCACTTTGGGAGGTTTATTTGCCCATCCTCTGTTACATGCCTATTTTCTAATTTTCGGTTGACATTTTTCTTAGTGAAATAAATGAATTGACTCCAGTGGAGGCCCATTCGGATTAAGCGGCTGTCACCGCCTCACCCGCCTAACAAATGGCTGCGTGTAGCCCGCAGCGCCGGCTGAATTTCAAGTGCGACTGGGAGCGGAGGGGGCAGAGAGGCTCAGCGTCAACAGCAAGGTGCTCATCAGAAAAGTTGCTTAGCAAAGCAGGAACGGCAGTGTGGAAGGAAACAAAACACTTAATGAAAGCTTAAAGGGCTGTTTAAGCCCCCCGAGAGAGCATCTAAGCACCTCATCCCCTTCTGGTGTAGGAATGACGTGCCCCGTTCCAGGCACCGTCCACCTCCAGACCCCTTCCTGCAGGTCTGCGGTGCTAGGAAGGGTGGGGAGATGATGCCTGGGGTTTGGATGAGTTATTGGCCTCCTGTGCATTTGCTGGAGGTCAGGAAAGAGGCTTTGGGCAGGCTGGCCAGCCCTGGGGACCTGCAGTGGGGACGGAAGGGGTCCTGGAGGCCACTCACTGTTCCGCGACGACATACTGCTCGGGCAGGGGCGTGCACTGCACCCCAGCAACCTGCACCCCGTGGGCGATCTCGGAGAAATCCAGGCCCAGGTTCACGCCACGGATGGTCACCCTCGTCCCTCCTTCTGGGGGGCCTGACACTGTCAGGATCTAGAGGGAAACAAAACACAGGAAAGTTGAGCTGGTGTCCCCACAAACACCCATGGTTCTTCAACCCCACCTCTGGCTTGGAAACACACTTTTGCTTTGCGGGCTGCCCAGGGAGGCTGAGTGCTGCAACCTCCACCCGCTCTTGCTGCCAAACCCAGGCCAGCACCACCTTCTCATGACCCCTCTGGATGTCTTGGAGAAGCCCAAACCCAGGCCAATCCAACACAGATGGATTTCAGCCCAAGGATGCTGAAATCCATCTGTGCTGAGCTCCAAGAGAGGATGTCAAGGCCCCTGAGCTGGCCAAGAGGCGTGGGCAATGCCTCCCCCAGAAATCCTTGCAGAAGGATAAGACTGGGTCCTTTTTTATATATCTACAGAAGATGGTAAGTCACCTTCCAGAAGTTGCCTGCTGCTTTGGAGAACTTTGTTAACTTCTGCCTTGGCTGTTCTCTGAACGTTAATGTCACATTTTATTAGTAAGTTGGCACCTCAAATTACTTAGAAATGTTAAAGAGTGAGGTGTGTGCTTTAAAGGTGCCTGTTTATAGCCTGCCTGAGCCATAATCATCTCTGCTTCTATAGACTTTCATTAAGGACAATATCCTCTTCAATTAGGAGTATAAATTACAATAATGTATAGTCACAAAATTTGGACCCAAGACTCTCAAACAGTTGTCTTGAATCTGCCACCGGTCTGTTGTTGCTCTTGGATGAGTTACTAATCTTCTCCATGCTACAGCTGTTATTAATAAATAAACATAATCCATAATAATGCAATTTAATTAATTTAATGGATAAATCTTGTTTACGCTTGTTTGTTCCACCCCTGTCTTTGGCAAAAGACTTGAGCTCTTCAAACCCTTTTACTTAGCATTTCTGGATGGATGGCTGCTTTTCTTTCACCTTCTTAAGAGCTTGCTGTTCCCTGGACGTGAGTGGGTTAGGAAGGCGGCCAAACACCAGCCCCATCGCGAGAGCACGTCCCAGCAACCCGCCGCACCACGGGCTGAGTGCGCCCCAAAGCAGCCCCTGGGGGACCCCCTGCACTTGCCAGTGCCACGGGGCACATCTGCCCCCTCCCAACGGATGCAAACTGCTAACGCCATCAGGACACCCCTGTCCCCCATCCCCTCTGTGGCTCCAAGCACCCCCCCTGCATTTCAAATCCTAGCTGAAGCCGTTTTCCTTCTCCTTTGCTTACACCTCTTCAATTCTTGCTCTCTGCTCCCGTTGTAGGTGCTGCTATTGAATTTGGCCACAGGTGCTGGGGTTCAGCCGGCTCCACGCACCCAGCGGAGCCTTGAGCTGCCCCATACATCCAACCACCGCCTCCTTCCTCTGTATACGCTTTAATTTCTCCCTCCCTCTCCCCTCAACCGCACGACTGAGGTTCCTAATTTATTCCCATAGACTGCCTGTTGTGCTGCTGTTTTCTGTAACTCATACCGCCTAGCATGTCTTGTATCATTTAGCTCCGTGAAGCATTATGTGCCCATAAAAGACACTACAAAATCAAGTTGTATTGCATTACGCTGAGTCCTGAAGGCCTGCACTGGTAATGTTTCCATCGCTAGTTGGGAATCACCTGAACTCGGCAGTTCACATACTTGACAGTTACAACTGTCCTTTGCAGCTCTAGATTACGTTAAAATGTGTTTGCTGGAGCACTTAACACCGCCGGGCTCGTTCTCTCATCACTGTTCAAAAAAAGGCACAGTTTGCCATTTCTCAACCTTACCACAACCAGCGGAGCCAACCGGCCTCACCGAACAAAGCAGAGCTGATTCTGTATTTTGAAAACGTCCTGACCTGGAAAATCCCCAATATGGAGCTCCACTCGACCTAGATTTTAGTGGCCGCTAATTGAACAGTTTTGAAGTAACTGTGCCATAAAGCAGCCCCAGGGTTAGAACAGATGCATTCAATTAATTACAGCTGGAGAGATTCAGTCAAAATCGCAGAAAGAAGATAAGTCTTAAAGGTCCGCTTGCACCCAGCGCTGGCGACCCCTCCGGGCGGCACCCGGCCAGGCAGCATCCCTGGGTCACCTCGATGCGTGGCGGATGCTCGGCCGAGGCTCCTCCAGCAAACCCAGCCCGTGGTCTGCCTTAACCCCCAGCTTGGTCGTGCCAGGGAGCTGCTCTGGCTGCGGGGCCGCCTGCAACCACAGTCCAGGTTTCTGGTCTGAGACAGACAGGTTTAAGAAGAAATATTCCCCAGTTTCAAGAAACACACTTTTGTACAGTGGCTTTTCGCTCAGAGGTCTGCGGAGGATCAAAAGAACCTGCAAAGGGCAGCTAAGGAAAAACAAGGCCGTTATCAGGAATTTACTGTTCAAGGGTCTACACCTCTGCTGGAAGTTTTTTAGGTTGTTTGCAGAACTGAAGCAGTTTGAAAGTCACTGAGATCCAGAGTGGGGTCTGGGAGGTTGGGCCTTTGGTTTTGGTGGTCCCCAAAATTATTCTGTGCGGGTCACCTCTCCCCTCTGCATCAGCCTCGCCTTGCGTGAAACAAGCAATCCACCGCCTCTGGCAAGGCATGTTCCTGCTGCTCAGGGAAAGGATTTATGCAAGTGCGAAGCATTGTATTATTCAAGAAAGGATCCAAATACAGAGACGAAGTGGGTGGTGGCAGAAGCTTGGTTACCCCTACGCTCACGTAAGGGACGCAGGTGCACCACTGCATTTCTGCTGTTGCTGCTTCTTACTTGAAACCAAGGCGGGGATCGCAGGGATCTCCTAGCCTAGGATCCAGGGGATCCCAGGGATCCAGGAGCCCCCACACGGTGCCAGCACGCTTCCCTCCCCAGCCTGCAGAAGACACTGCTATAACGATGCAGAATAAATATTCTCAGCCTCGCATCTTGCCAGTTGCACGGTTCAGCGTTTCCGACACAAAGCAGTATTTAGCCTCCAGACAAAGCCTGTGCACGAGACAGGGAGCCCTCGGACCGGCTGCGGGTGGGACGGGGCTTTCCTCCTGGAGCTGGAGGCAAGCCGCGTGCCGAAGACCGTTCTGCACAATAACCACTTGGCATCTGTTCGGGTGCGGGGAGAGCGCCCGGCTTGCAGAATAAATGGCATAACCCCTGCCCCCTCCCAAAATGTCATCCACCTTCGTTCTCTTTGTCTTTTTTCATCCTGCTCTAAGCTAGCTGGATCCCAGCTGATGAGCCCAGCGGGGAGCCAGCACACAAGCATTGTCATCCCGGCATGATCCCTCCTTGTCTCTGCCTTAGCTGATGGCACATTCAGAACCTAATTGTTATCTCAGCAGAGCAACTCCATTATTCAGCCTGACACTGCCCCCCCTTCAGCTGTTTGTTGCACTGATGTTATATTAATGAGGCCTGCAAATAAATGAATAGGAGATCAGAGTGCCGCTTGTTCGCAAGAAAACCGATTTTTATTTATTTATTGCTAAGACCACAGACCGCGTGGAAGTTTTGTGCTGTTCAAGGGACACTGTTGGTGACAGCTGGGCCTCTCATTTAGAAAAAGAAAAGGTCTGTGTATATCCTACTGCTCATTTACTTTTACGACTATTAAAACACAATCTCTTCTTACTAGTCATGCATCCCCCGAAGACACTGGTGCCTGGGAGCAAGGCCCTCGACCTCTGGCTTGACAGAAAGAGTGAACCTGGCCAGATGATGCAAAAGGAGTGGAAAACAGCCCACATTAAAAACTCTTTTATTCTGAGTGATCCAGCCTGCAATGCGAGCCCCAGTATGAGACCAAACGCAGCTCCGTAGCTGAGTCCGCCAGCGCCGGTGCAGGCAGGATGGAGAGCAGCTCCCGGCGCCTGCTTTAAACCTGCCAGGAGCAGGTCGGTCCCAGCAGGGCGGTCTCTTCCCAGCTTTCAGGGCACAGCTCTGCAGCGCTGGACATTGCGAAATGCTACCCAAAATACTGAAAAAAACCCTTGGATGTCAGTAAAAAGGACCCAACAGCAATGAAGGCTGTAAAGGTCTCATGGTCTCCAAGACAATCCCATACACTTTTCTGGAGGGGAAGGGGGATGAGAGAAGTTAACCTGTGCTGTTGAAAGGTTTGGGTTTAGGAATGCCGACCCTGCAGGGTTTCTACCGGCTTTGCTATTTTCTATAGACCTGACTGCTTGAGAACTTAGCAAAATTCTGTAAGTTTTAGACCTATACAGTGCCCTTCCCATCAGTGGATCTCAAAGCACACGAAAAAGGCCACTAGTTCCCTCTGCTTTCCCCCTTCTTTTTCTACGACCGTGAAAACTGCAAATTTGACTTTCAGGAAAAAAAAAAAGGCTGTGAATTCATAAGAAGAAGGGCGGGAGGTGGAGTTCAAGGAAAAACACCAAACACTGCGAGACCTGTGATAAAAATCACAAGAGCTCACAGCACCGCCAGTCAGCAGAGGCCAGGGGACAATACACCCCCGTGAAACCTCTATTTTCTATCGCTGACCCTCACTGTGCAATAAACCAATCTGCCAACGAAAGCACAGACATTTCCTACTCAATTCTCTCATCTCCAAATCCACTCCGGGCAATCTCCTGAGACTCAAAACATCCCCTGGCGAGGCACCCCGCGCTTCCCGCTTTGAAGGCTGAGACACAGACCTGGTTATGGAGACAAGAAATCTCTAACAGCAAAGCTCTGCTCTTTTCTCCTTGGACAGAGACCAAAAGTATTGCTTTCAAGTTGGACAGTGATAAAACACTCGGTGGCAGCGCCGTGCCCGCAGCCAGCTGCGAGAGCCAGCCTGGCAGTGCTTAGATGCAAGTCGCTTGGTGGCCAGAGCAGAGTGTTTTTCCCTTCTCTGCTTAGCTCAAGGAGGGGTAAATAAATAAATCTAAGAGTTCTTCAATGTTACAACTGTCCGAACGGTTTACAGCGAAGAAAGTCTCAGGCAGAGGCTGTTTTTCTTCTTGTAGCATAACTGCGTGCAAGCAGAACAGCACTTGGATAAGAAAACTTTGGTTTCTGACTACTGGTAGGACAAGGTGACTATCCAGGCAAGCCTTTAAGGCTCATTTTATCTCTCTGTAAAGATAGCTATGACTTGCCAAACAAACCAACCAACCAAGGAAAGGACAGACTCTCAACATCTCTTAACGCTTTCACGTCTCTGCACAGTCAGCACCACCACCACCACCTCGGCTCCTCTGCAGCCTCGCAAGCTGCACTCCGCCGTTTACAAAATGACGCACATGAGAAATACCCGTCCCTCAAAGGCATACCCCGGCTCGGCAGAAGGCCTGGTAACATCCCTGCGGGATGGATGGAATCTCCTCAGCAACATCCTCCTCTGGTCAGGCCCAGCCCTGACACAGCACCGCTGGGGTTTCCTCCCCTCCTCTGTAAAAAGGAGGCTGATGCCTTCCTCCCAGTGGCTCCGAGCACGAGCCAGTTTAGCTAAGCTGGTGCAGAAACTAACTTGAGTTAAGAGGAGACGGAGCTCCTTATTCAGCTGGCAGAAGTTCATGTGCTGAACAGCCCTGCTCCTGCCCTGCCACAAGCATCGCTGCAACAGGCTACTTGGATCCAACGCTGTTTTACACCCATGCCCTCCGCCTTCTGCGGTACGGACACACGCTCAGGGCAAGGGAGGCTTTTTGGGGGAGTTAATTAAGCGAGAAACCAAAATCTTCTTTCATCCCACCTGATATGAGTGTCGCTCCTAATAGTAACGTTAACAGACCGAGTGCAGTTTTACTGGTAAAAATGCTCCTGGGAGACATTTTGCATCCCTCAGTGGTCTGAACAGAAACGTCACAAGCATCAACTATAGACTAATTAGCTCCCTGGTTTAATTAACATTCCTGCAACAGTCCATAGCGGTCACCCCAACGCTGGTCGCATCGCCGGCGAGTGACAGCTGCTCGGCAGGGCAGTGGGCTGCACACCCTGGCCATGTGCCGGCGGATCCGCACATTAATTTCACAGGAAGTAGCGGAGCGTTTTATTCCCTGTTCTTCAGCGCCGGATGGACGACGGTGGATTTTCAGAGGAGAGCGAGACAGATACAAACCCACTCTGGAAGGAGTAAGGAGAAGGGGCCGGAGATGCGCGCTCTTACCTCGGTGATGCGAGGGTTGGAGCACTTGACGTTCCTGCTGGACCAGTCGAGCCAGGGCTGGGCGGACGGCGCGCTGCAGTGCGGCCGCAACGTGCACTTGGCCTCGCCGCCGCACCAGCCGCACTCGAACTTGGGGTCGGCTTTCAGGCAGAGCCCGCAGCTCTCGCGCTGGGCTGCGCACTTGTAGAGGTGCACTGCAGGGAAGAGGGGACGGGCACTCAGGACCAAGCCAGGAATTGAAATATTCCCACGGACCGCAGCTGCCCTTGGACTCACAGCAAAGGCGCGTGTTGAGTTCTGACTTAACGAGCCGCAGAGTGGACTTGCACGTGGGGTTCCCAAAGCCAAGGCTGTATCAGTGGTGTTTAGTGAGCTCCACTATCAGCGGGGCAGAGTGAGATGCTCTCACCCAAAGCAGGATCCATGGGGACCCCAACGGCTCTGCCCGCAGCCGCAGTGATGGCAGCTAATGCTGCTCTGCCCCAACAGCCGCTTCCCAGTCCCCACCACCACCCTCCTTCCCGTGACTTGAAAGCCAACTCAAGCAGACGTTACCTTTCAGATCCTCTGGGTTGTCAATGACAAAGTTCCCGTTCCAAACCACAGCAAAGTCCACTGCTAAGTTGCTTATGTCCATCCCATCATAGAGATACTGAGGGAGAAGATGCAGAATGAAATGCTTGGGAGGATGTATCAGAGACACCACAAGGAAAAGATTTTTTTTTTTTTTTTTTTTAAAGAAACCATGATTATTCTCTGCTTAAAAACATGTGCTGATGTCTGAATGACTACACTTCATCTCCAGGGTCCTGCTTTGACTCCCTCCTTCTCACCAGGAAGAGATAATTAAATCAGATCTAGTCCTTGTGAGAGGTAATAGATTAATTATTCCACTCACAGTGGTTGCTCTTGTCACTCAGTCTCTAGCTTATCAATACAGCCCCTCTAGTTAATCATACTGGAAGGACTGCTGCCTTCAGGCTATCTTCTTACACAGTTACCATGCACCCTAGTGTGACTGGGAGCTTAAAAATCATGCTGCACAGCTTTGGCTGATGAAATAGGCAACAGCTGAGAAAAAATAGATGGTGCAGAGAGGTCCTTTCCCAGTCTCTGCTTCAGCCTGGGCTAGGATAGCGGTGCCTTGAATTATTCACCTTCTCATGGACATCCTGGGGGCTGTGGCAGTCAATTTGGAGGCTTTAGGTGAATTACCAGTGTATTCTGAAATTCCCATTATCACAATTAGCACTAACGAGCCCTCATTCTGATGCTTTCTTTAAGTCAATCAAGAGCTGCTAAAAAGACTTAGAGGTGAGCAAAGACTGCCATCCTCTTTGGGATGAGGGAACGATGATTAAACCACAACAGACTGCTTTGACTGTCCCCGTGCAATAGTTGTACAGTTTTAGCTTACATTTGGTTGTACTTATTCACCTTTCCTGGGTTTTACTAAGTTGGTGTGAAACTAGATCTCCCGTACAAGTGCTGTGAGTACAGAATTGCCCTTACATTCTCTGCCTACCACTTCCTATTAGTCTAACAGGAATGAAAGTGCTTCTCTAATGTTTATAAATCGCTTTGGATAGGAAAAGTACTATATAATATTAATACATTTATTATCCACCAAGCTGCAAGGCCCAAAGATGGCCAGTGATATATAAATATCCAGTGAAATTTTTAAAAATTCAAAACTTCATTAACAATTGAAGACCCTCTGTGCTGAATATTAAAGTAGACCCTGTTCTGCTGCCTAAAACAAACTGAATGTGCCCTGTTTGCCTGTGGACCTCTTTGAGCGCACGGCGAGGAGAGGAAGGACCACGCTCTTCCCTGCCTGTCCTCCAGCTGACGCGTGCCACGCGAGACCCAAACGTGGGCTCGGAGGGTGGCCCGCATTTGCCATACATGTTTCAGCATCCCCACGTACCTGCCGTGGTGACTTGGGGCGTTCTGGGACAAAATCCTGCCAGGTCCATTGGCAGGGCTGAGCCCCATCCTACAGAGGAGAGCTATCCTCCCCTGCCTGCTTCTCCGGCAGCAGCGTTTGGATAATTTCCCCCTCTCAGCAGCGCTGTGCTCTCTCCCCTGGCAGTTTTCCTTTCCCCCTCCTTCCCTGTACCACGCTGCTTTTCAGCATTGCTCTATTCATCCAGCTACCGTGACCTGGAATTCGACAGCTTCCCGATAAGGGGTCTGTGATTCGCCTTATCTCCCCCATGTGAATTAGCCTGTCTTAACACCTTCCTTGCGTTCCCTCCTCCTCCTCCCCTTTCTCTCGCTGACCCCCCACAGTCAGGCAGGGAACGGCCAGATAAAGGATCTTCTCCAGGCCAGCCTAATGAAACACCTCGCACACGTACGGCAGGTTCCCACCTGGAATTCGGGATTCATTTAACCCTGGGACTTTTCACTTTCCCCATGGCTGAGCCCACTCCCTTTGCAGCTATTTGGCGCTGACCCCCATTTTGGGCACCGTTTTGCCAGGTTCCCCTCCCGGTCCCTCACCGAGCTGTTCTGGCACTGGACGCTGGAGCTGTTGAAGCGCAGGGCGGGCACGCGGTGGATCACGCCCTGGATGCTGAGGACGCACTCGTACCCACGCTGGCCGGACTGGGGCTGGGGCAGGTTTCTTGCCTTCAGCGTGATGGGTTTCACCTCTCCCACCGGGATCAGGATCTCCTCTGTGGGGAAGAGCTGGGGACAGTCCTGGGGGGCAATAAAAGAGAGGAGAAGCTTACAGCAGTGATGGTGCGTCTGCGGGTCTGGCCAGGTCTCCGGCGGCAGGGCTGACATCCCAGCACATTCTCCGCACGCAGGACCAGCCGCTTCTCGGTCCACCCACGCAGCTGCAGGTTAAGCGCAGAAATAAAGAAACCCCCGTTACAGTCCCCCCATCCTGGGACTGGCGCTGATCTTCTCACCGCAGTCGCAGAAGGAGGAACACGGCTATTCGGGGAATAAATGGCAGGCCTCCTCCCGCTCTGAGTGTGCCATGGGTTTTATCTGCGGAGACGCAAGCCCTCACCCTGCCCTCCCGTGGCAGCACGTTATCAGCTGCCCCAGCTCAGCCTGAGCCCCGCTGCTCCGGGAGGGCGATGGGCTGCTCCTGGCCATGCTGCGCTACCCGGGTCTCCTCCTAATCCCGTTTCACTCCTTACACCCATCGGCTCTGTGCCACTTCGGAGCAAGACTGAGCTGCACGGGATGTGTTTCCCTCTCGCTACCAGGTTCTGTTGTGCTTTGCTTTATCCTTTATCTGAGTAAAATTACGCCAGAGTGCCATTAATTTCCAAGGTGACGTTAATTTCTGCTCTATCTGCTCTCACCCCTTCCCATGCTCCGGCACCTCAGGTCTCCCTGAAATGCCCAGCCAGCTCGCTGCAGTGCTCCCGCTGTCCTGGTTGTCCCTTGGCTGGGGGCTGCCCGGGTGGGACGCGTGCCTCCGCCGGCCGGGTGGGCAAGGCAGTGGGACTGACCTGCCCTGCGGTCCCTACAGCAATGCTCTTCCCTGCTCTGTGCTCCTGGGAAGTGGAGGACGTCCAAGGATGGGAGGATTTGGTTGCAGTCAACATCCAGAACCATAGGGATAGGATTTTCACCCATGGGATTAAGCACCCTAATCCTGACCCCCTTGGGCCTTCTGAAATTCTTTCTAGTCTGCAAAACTGGCCTTTTCTTTTTGGAACCGTAGCAAAGGGTTTGGCATCTGCAATAAACTCAGAGCCTCCTCCAGCAAACAGCAGTTGTAAAGGTCTTACGGCTTGCAAAAGAAGTGTCTGTCCTTGGATGTGAGGAGGAATCTCTCCCAGAGGAGGGAGGACTGAAACAAAATCTAATTAATTTTTGTACAACTGTATCTCAGCGTGTATCAGCGGGGCGGATGCTGGGCCGTGACCGGGAGTGCCACACGTCCCTTCATGTGCAGTGAAAACAGCAAAATTACCAACGAGCGATGGCACCTGCAGATCTCCTGGCACCGGGTGTCCACTGGAGAGACCCTCAGACGAGGAGGAAGGCCAGCCCAAAAGATGCCAAACAAGCTCGAATGTCCCTTGGACCTGAGGCACCAGGTCTCTGCCTTCTTCACAGCACCCGTTGGGCTTCAAAACGTTAACTCTCCCACTCTTCTGGACAAAGTGCCTTCGGGCACCCTAAGCCTTTTTACATCAGCCTGGAAAGGGCGACCCCAGCCTGCACAGGGACCCTGCCAGCCCCACCGGCAGGAGGAAGGTGATGTCCCAGCCCAGCTCAGCCATTCAAACAAAGGGGCAGCGGCTCTGCTGCAGATCAAAGTCTTCCTGCCCCTCTGGGATGCAATCGGAAGCCGCTGCAGGAATGCGTTTTTCTGCGTCAAATGCAAATTCAGAAGTATGTGACAGCCAGAGCCTTGCGGCGCTATCGACCACCCTGCTGGGCCACAGCAAAGGCATTTTGGGAGAGAACCAGAAAAAGCGAGGGACACGGAGGTCCAGGAGTGGGGAGAGGCTGCTCAGCGGGAGTCCAGAGGAGGAGAAGGGAAGGAGGGAGGGCTGAGACAAAACAGCACAAAGACATTTCACTTCAGGCCTTTCCTGATTAGGAACTGAAGCCTCTTGCATGAAAGAGATTAAACAGGTTCCTGCTCCTGCGACCCCATGCACGAGGCTGGCTGACAACCCTCCTGCAGCCTCACCCTCTCCTGCGGGAATGAAACAGATTCCTCCCTGAACCCCAAAGGCTTCCCAAACTGACCTAAGGGCGAGTGAAAAGCTGGCATTAAATAAAGACCAGTACTTCATCCTCGATGGTAATTTCATAAACAAGTTAAGGCTCAGGAGTTCTCAGCTAGAGGCAGAGGAAAAATGGGTAAGGTTGGTTCCTCAGTCCCTGAAAACAGCCTGATCTGTGAGTGTGCAGAATGCCATGCAAGTGGAAGCAGCCTATTAAATTTTCCATTGAAAACCATGTAAAAATATTTCAAACATCTGTGTGATTGCAATAAAGGAGCAAAGAAAAGAGCAAAATGCTGCCTCCAAAACTACATATTCTGACAACTAAGCACAGCGATTAAAACATCAAGTAAAGAGAAGTGTGATTTGTTTCCACTTCTGCCACTATCTGGCCAAAATAATGCAATTGTAAATTAATAGCAAATTTTAGTATTGCGGTAACTCAAGACTTCACTGTGCAAGAGGCCGTATGCAAAATAAAAGGAATCTCTCCCTGCAAACGTCGTTCCACAGATGAGCGGATCTCCAGTTCCCCACTAGCACAAACGAGATGTCTAAATGATACTCTGAGATGAACCACCAAAAAAAGACCTATCAGTGCCTGGTAACTGTATGACATTCCTCCCATAAGATCTCAACATCCTAAACATTATCTCTTCATAACACGCTGGGAGATACGGTTTTTCCTCAATTTATATACCGGAAACTGCAACACGCAGAGACAAAGGCTCTGACGGTCAGAAGCATTTATATTCTGTTTAGCACTAATTTGCTTTGATCTAATGGAACTAGGTACCTAAGTACCTGAAGGATCTGACACTAAATGATTAATCCCAAGCTAAAGTAGAAGTTTTAGAAAAAAATGGACCGATGTCTCCCTCCCCTCTGCCAAGTCCCAAACTGACATCCCAAGCCCTTTGCCACCCTGCCTAGCAATTAAAGTAAATCATTGGGATGGCAATGCAATGAGAGCCATCCTCACCAGGCTCCCGCTAGGACGAGGTATCCAGGGAGAAAATCCCCGTCTCTCACTAATGACCATTAAGCACGTCAAGCCGCGCTCCCTCTCCAGCTCACAGCCAGACTGATGGGATGTTGTTTCACTACTGGCTCAGGCAAGTTGTAAATGAGAAACAGATGCTACCCTAGTTTGGAGAAGCCAGTAGCTTAAACTGCTGCCTCATAAACCTTTTTAGTGGCACTTTTCCTTATATATTTTTTATTTTATTCCTAACAGGGACTTTCACGGATTAACAGCCAAGAGCGATTTTAAACTCCAACAGCCAGAAAGCGGGCTATGCTGGGAAGGAAAGAAAAGCCCTTTTCTGCAGTGGAGCAGGTTTACAGGCTGGAAGGGAATGCCACCGTGAAGCTCAGCTTTGAGGTTCCCACAGACCCTGGAATCACGGATCCAACCCCCAGCTCAGCCTTTACACTGTCACCAGCAAACTCCTAAGACTCACGGCGTTTTCCATCCAACTGCCAGCTCTTCGGAGGTTTGCACGCACGTTCCTTCCTCCTCGTTATGCACCGCACACCTGTAACACCTCCTGCTGGAGATCTGGCTGCATTTCGGGTTTCGCATTTAACCTCAAAGTCATACTGAGGACCAATGGGAGACAAATGGCGGCACTCCAGAGCCATCCCCAGCTCGGTGGAAAGCCCGTGTTTGGGAGCAAAGGCACCCTGGAGCCGCAGATCTTTTATCACATTATGATTGGAAACAAAAAATCTCCAGCCACACCACCGGTGGGAGAACCTCAGTGCACAGTCCTGAAAATAATGAATATGTTATGGACCATTATCCTTCCTGGGCACTGCCATTCGTGAGACGACTGTTAAAGAAATGCTTCTTCCTTTAGAGACGTGGGAGAAGACTTACGTTTTCAAATCTGCTCTCTAGTGCTGAAAATGCTGGTAGCAAAAATTGTTCTGCCATCATTAGAGCTGAGTAGGACATAATAGATTTTTTTCCTTTGGTTTCAGTGGGAGAAAAATGTCACATTGAGATTCTGGTGAAAAAAAGGCAATGCAGCCTGCGAGCGCACGCTGCTCGGGGGAACACCGAGAAAGGCAGCCCCTCCGTGTTGGCTGACAGCTACAGTGATCACACTAATAAGGGGATACACATTTTGGGATGGAGCGATACGTAGGGAGATGCCACTCTACCGAAAGCCCAGGGCACTCGTGGGGAGCCACAGTGCTGCCGGCAGTCGCTGCTGAATTTATCAGATGAGCGAGCGAAGCCGCAAAAGCTGCAGGGGCTTGCGGAGGGCGCGGGGCTTGCTCAGATGCCGCACGTGTCGTGGAAGCACTGCTGGAGGCCCCCCTCCTCCCTGTGTGTGCCGTTGCCCATCCAAGCTCACCGTTCAGCTTTCAGGTTGTCTTTTTGTTTGTTTTTTTAAATTGCTGTCGCAGTGATGTACACCCACGTCCCTGCGCACACAGGCCTTCCCGCGGAGCGTGTGCGAGCGGATACGGGTCCCACGTGGGTGCTGCTGCAGTAGCACCTTGGTCCCACGCTGCGCACACAGGGTTGAGGGGGTGACGCCATATGAAGCTCGCCTGGCGGGCTGGTTTGTCCATTCACCACCTCTTCTACCTGCTACCAGATCTAAAAACCAGTGCTAACAAATTATTTTGTCAGAGGTATATCGTCAGCTTTAGCAGTGCCTCTGTCAACGCTTATTCACTTTATAGGAATGTCGTGATGAACTGGGAAGCGGTTGGTGGCACCAGTCCTGCTGCTGGGATCGGAGCTGTGTGGCTCTGGCAAAGGTCCCCTCGTGGCGGTAAATAACGAGAGCAGCCCTGGTTTGTAGGGCTCAGGTCTGGGTCCTCAATTCTGCACGTTCCCATGCTAGTGCCAGGAAGAGCTGAGCATCCAGAAAATACAGAATAAACGGGAGACTGCAGCCAGTGGAATATACAATTTGTTCCATAATCAGTTTACTTTGTTTGTTAATTCATGAGAAGTAAATCCTGCAGTGAGTTAGAAAGGCCATTATTGCCTCCTCTTGCTAAACAAACACACGCTGAATCCTCTCATTATCCTTCTTGACTTCTGTACACCAGAATAAACACAAATCAGAAGATCTGCTGGAGTAAGACAAGACTCCAATGCATGAGTGACACAGGCTCTGGGGGAATATTCTGCGTATGAAGTATCATCACACACAATTTACAAAGACATTTTATGCTTCTCCAACACTTTTTAGCCTCAAAGACTCCAAGGTCTATAAATACCTTAAAGACCCGTGATACGCATCTGTCTCTGGAGTAGAACAGAGCACCCATGGTTATTATTTGTGTTTAACAGAGCAGTTTTAGTAGGTCAAATCTTCTTGCTCTTATTTGGAAAAAAATTGCCTAGAAATGGCAGGCGTTTCTTTTGACTATGGGATTTAGCCCAGATGGAAGAAAATATAATGTTTTTGTACTTCTCATCTTAAAAAAAAAAACCCTCCACAAATGTTAACTTGCTACACGCATTTTAAAGTTATAAATATAAACGAATCTGGCACATGAATGTAAACCCCTGGCTCACAGTTGTGTTCCCAATGATATAAATTACGGTCCCCATCACTCATGGAAACACATTATTCTTCGTTTATGCTGCTGGAAAGGAGAGCGGACCTTGCTCCTTAGAAACCAAACATGAAAAGAAAGGCAACTGAAGCGAGACTGTTCTCACTGGTAAATCCCTACCCAGTGCCCTTTTGTCCTGAGCTCTGTGCTGTATGTGCGTGCCGTAACCCGGGTCTTCAACATTAATTTATGAAGTACTGCGATATTTACAGCCACGCAAAACACGGGAGGCTGGAGAGCCTATTTCTCGCCCATAAACAACCCTTTGTGTACCAGAGGTGAGGACAGGAGCAATTCCCTCAAACATGGCTGGGTGGGAACATCTCCCTCTGGCTCCCTGCAGCCCTGCGGAGCACCTTCCTGCGTGGCGCTTTCCCCCTCCAAACACCAAACACTGCAGGTGATACACGCCGTAAATCTACTGATGAAAAAAAGTGTTGGCAATAAGCTCAAACCAACCTTCTCAAACTGGGATGAGTTAATCTTGCTGCAACTGGGATTTTGGTTACCATTGGTACTTTCTCAGACAAACACATCTCTCCAGAAGTTAGATGTGACCCAGCAAAGTCGTTTGCTGACTTCGGTGCACTTGGATGGGGCTCTGAGTTATCCCCTACACATCCTAGTTCCCATTCAGGTATTCAACGGTGGGGATCGTAAGGGCAGATACAGGAAGGTTTGATTTGGGTTTATTTCCTTCAAGGCGCATCAAGCAGCACTCAGCATCCAAGGGCACAGCCAGGGCCAAAGGTGTTGCCTTAAAAGCAACGTGAATTTAAAGGAATCAGACCAGAGCTGAAATCTGGCTCTGCACTAAACTCCCAGAATCTGCAATGCTCCGTCCCTGATTCAGCATCTCACACGTGGAAATGGCATTATCTACACACAGTGGACATCAAAGAGGGATGGGATCCCACACTCTGGGAAACTAATAGGATTTATTTGGTTCTAGCTCTCCACTGGGATGGGGTGTAAGGATATATTTATGCATCCACATTCCTCCTCATCTGCATGTTTTATACATTTAGAGAGAGACATCTCATAGCCTCACACGCACACAAACCCAACGACCTCAGACACATTAAAATGATATCATAGGTGTGATCTGAAGCTTTGTAAAGTGAGACAATCAGTCTCTACACACCCATGAGACTTCTTCTTGGAGAAACCCTGCTTCTGTGGGTGCAAGCCAGCCCCAGACCTTTGCCTCCCCATTGCTCTTTGGATAGCAATGTCTATGCAGGCACCTTCTGCGGACAAATGAAGCCACAGGCTAAGCAAAGGCTGAGAAAATAGAGTTGCTTATCTAATTATTAACTCCTAGAGAACTGGCCATCTGGAAACAGAGGCCTCAAAAGAGTTGGGTTTACCCCATGTCAGAAACTTCCCAGCAGATGGAGGATGTCAAGAACAGCCAGCTCTGTCCTGGAGGACATCTCTGCTTTAAAGGCTGTGGGGGTTCTGTATTTATCTACCAATGACTCCAAAGCAAACATGCTTTGCACATTTTCACTTCTGCAAATGCAACAGGGTGATGCAAACCAGAGATCTGACACTCAAGGGGCATCTCCTCTCAAGCATCACAAACGCCTGCGGTTATCACTTACCGATGGCTTCACAGGCCACTCACAACCCCCTGGCAAAGCACCAGCCCAGCTTCGGAGGCTGTCCTCTGCATCACCCGTGTCTGCCGCTGAGCTCTGCCCTTAGGTGTTAGTAATCAATTCCTGTTGACAGGGCAGGTGGAGAGACCGAAAAAGCTCATTCTCCTGGCTGTATTTCCATGGAAAGCAGGGCAAAAAGGCAGCATTTAGCTTGGTCAATACAGCCAGAAGATTGCAAGGAGCAAGTGTGCAGCTCATGCAGATGGGCTGTCTTTCCCCCATCACCTTGTAAAGTGGCTGAGACTTTGAGCTCCTTTCCCTTTTCAAGACAGATGATTCCTAGAAGCATCAAAGGGAGTTCGTTACTCATCGAGTCCCACTGGGACACAAATTCTGATGGGCCAGGAGTAAAAGGGAATATTCAAGATATTTTCTCTTAAATTAAATATAAAGGCACGAGAAAATTTCCAGCCCCGTGTGAACACATGTGCAAATCTTACATGAGAAGAGGCACATGGGACTGAAAGTAGGGCAGCACGTGCCGGCGCTGCTCCCTCCACGGCCGAGGCACTGCCACGGTTATCACCGCAGCACCGGCAGCACCGCTCCAGCTCCAAACACAACCGACTCTCTGCTAGGAAGGGAGCGATGTTGGTAAGCACAAACAGTTTCCTAATACATCAGGCCATGACACAACGAGAACATTGTGATCTGAATTGTTTTAAGAGAGGAAACTCTTTACGAGGCATTTATTTGATGTCTCGTGTTAGCCAGAGTGAAATGCCCATAATAAAGGCATTAGCGCTGCAGTGTGTACGCAAATAGCAATTCATTTGCCTTAAATAAGCAAACAAACGAGTTTTTGGTGGCTGGCCTTGCCTGTGTGTTCAGAGGTCTGGAGAAGTCATGATGAACAGGGGAGGATCTGTATTGTTATCAACAGCCCTTATCAAAAGTAATCACCAGGAAGATGCTAGATATCCCATAACATCCCCTGGTAAGAAACAACCTCTACAAGCTGAAGACGACAGAGGAAGTTCTTTGGAGACGCGACAGTCCTGTGATCCCAGCAGGAACTGGCAGAGATACCAACTCCTCCACTCAGTCCCTCTGTGTGATCTCAGGCAAGTCCTGTGCGTTCCCAGGAGGAAAACGGAGATAATGGGATTGTCCTACTTTACCAGAGACTTGTCAAACACTTCTGAGATCATGGGGTTGAAGACCTATAACACTGAGAACTCCAATTGTAAAGCCTGGGAAGACAGTGATGCTTTGAGTGTGAAGGAGAAAAACCCCCACATCACTTGAGAGAAGGAAAAGCAGAGGTTTTCGCTTTCTCTTGTTATGTTGAAAAGGAGTTACTTGACTTTGAACTGGACTGAGAAAGCTTTTGGTTTGTCCCCAGGCTGGACGCTTCTCCTTGGGCATCTGTTCCCTTTGCCGCACAGGGCAGCTCTTTGAGGCTGCTGCGTGAGCCCCTCTCCTCATCCCTTGCAGGTGGCAGGGGACTATCGCTGTCCATCCTTTTGCTCTTGCAGATTCCCACCACATGCAGTTCATTAACGTTCCTTGCCTTGTATCTATGTGCCTCCTGGCAGCATTTTACCCAGAACGACCCATGAGTTAAGTTTCAAGTTTACTATTGGCGTAGCAGCAGCCTGGCAGCTTCAGTCACTTCTTTTTAATAGCTCAGTGTTTCACCCTGCTGACTGATCTCTCCTGCTTTTGCCTATTTCCAGTACTCACTGATAAGGGTTTGTCTTGATGCTGGCTGACCTTACTCTCCTTTCTTTTTCTAATATTTGTATATGTCCTCACTGCTGCCTTTCCTACTTTCCAATACACTCAGGATTTTCAAAGCACCTTTTAAACCCTTTTTTTCCTTGCGGCTTTAGGACCTGCACCCATTTCAGGTGCTACAAAGATAGGCGTAGGGGCAGTAAGGGTGAAGACCAGGACGCCACCAGCATCAGAGGCTGTATCTGCTCTGTACGTGGTGAACCTGAAGCAGACAGCAGCATGGGAATCAGACAAGACAGTGGGTGCAGAAACCCCAGACCAAGGCGTTTGTGGTAACCTTTCATCAGGAATTTGTGCTAACAAACTCCTTTCCTCCATGGATCCCTCTGCTTCGGGACATACAGAAGATCTGGCAGAGCCGTTAACAGGCTATGCCTCCTTCCAATTGTTAAAAGCGTTTTTGGACTTGAGCCCCACACCTTTTATTAACTGCTAAGAGAGATGGCTCCTCGTCCATAGAGCTGGAACCTGAATCAATCCTCTTTTTCAAAGTCTGGGGCTGTTCACGTCTGTAATTCCCTTCTTGATCAGTTTATAGTCAGGGTCCTGCCATAAATTTCAGACCTGCCAACACAACCCACTGAAGGAGACCCACCAAGAGTTCCGCCTCTGACTTGTTGCTCGCCGTCGGGCGAATCCCTGCATGCCTTGTAGGTAAAGCGGAGCTGCTGAAATGCGCTGGTCTGCAGAAGGCTTTGAGACCCCTGAAGGAAAGCAGCACCACAGCAATTACCGTTATTACTGAACCTGAGCATACCACATGTCAGAGGTGGGATCAGCTTTGGCGTTCACGTCGAGACACATCGTTTTTGCCAAACTGACACTTCCTTGCTACGCTCCTTTAAAGCTGGATCTGCACTTTTCGATGCCGGCCAAGAGATGAGCCCCGACCCACGGAAAGTTGGAAAACCTCACATAAGCATTAGTTATGCTAATTGTGCCATAGAAAAGCAAAGAAGAGCGAGCTCAGGAGTACTGAAATCCCGGTCTGGTACCTCAGAGACGTTGATCCGTCCCTCCTGAAAGGAGCATGTGGTGGGGTCGTGGGTGCAGAGGTTCCGGTACTTGCACCAGTGGCAGCGGAAAGCGCTGTTCACACAGGACAGGCACCTGGGGGGAGAAAGAAGGAGTTACGGAGGAGGTTATCACCTTGGGAGGTCTGTACGGTAACAGACAGGCTGAGCCAGAACTCCAGGCTCAGAGTCCTTCACGGGAAAATTATTTCTTTGGCGGGAAGTTTTGGTACAACAAAAGTAACAAACAGGTTTGGGAACACACACACTCAAAAGACAGTCTTGAAACAACCTCACAATTCCTTCAGTAATAAAACACAAGCTGGGCTTTATTGCCCATCATTGCATTGGCGTAAAATAAAGCACAATATTGCACACACACCAGACTTGATTTTCAGTTTCTAGCAAGTGGAAAACAAGGCAAGCCCGGCAAAAATTGGAGCAGTTGTTTTACAAGTCAGGAATGCTTCAAGTCAACGGTAACACTTCTGCTTGGCCTTGGAGTGCAAAGAGTCCAGCAAGCGCTTTTGATTTGTGTTGGAAGAAATTAACTGTTTATGAAATGTTTTTGAAGGAACGCAGACCCTTTTCAGACAGGGGGCGGCCCAGCTGCCAGCGCACTGGCTGGGTGGTTTTCACTCCACACTAACCGGCTGCCAGTCGGATGCACGGTCCATGACAGCTGCTAGCATTCCCAGTAACCACCTCCTCCACCTCTGAGGTCAACCCTCCGTGCCACGTGGCAGCATTCTGGTGACGGTCTGCTGCCGTAAGTATAAGCTGAATCCCATGGGATTCAGCTCCATGTCGCAACCGGTGGCTCTGGAGACCGGGGTGCAGCCTGGAGCGGGCGGTGCCCAGGGGCAGGGATGGGCTGGAGCAAGCCCGGGGTCAGCGCAGACAGATGAGCATCACCAGGGAAGCGGGAGCGTGGTCTTCAGTAGGAAACTCTGGAAAATGAGGAAAGCGGGTCTGCGGGCAGGGCCTCTCTCACCAGCCGGGCAGAGGTGCCAGGGCAATGCCTCTCGCAGGCTGCTGCCGCGAGAATGCGTGTTTTAATAACTCAATTGTATTTTCCTTCTGATGCATTCGTAGTGACCTTAATAGCCAAGGAAGCTTATTCTAATCATGCATCTACAAATCTGGGGAATAATATCAAGTGCTGCAAGCTTATTTAATTACTCATTTGTGTGACCCATTTCTGTCTCCATTTCAGTCTGTAGCCCTTCTCCCACCTGCCCTCACCCGGCCTGGCCTCCGGCTTTCCCATCCGGGGCCAACGGAGCTCTCTGCTCCCCCCAGCACCGCTGGGTCTGAGGGAGGAGGACCGCTCTGACCACCCACGCCAAGGGCTTGCTTCAGCACCTCTGCCTGTACCCTGGTTTTTGGGTGCTGCTTTCAGCTGTGGCTGAGCGGGGCAAGGGCTCCCGGCAGGATCCTGAGCTCTCAGAGACTTACACCAGGTCACCACCTCTTTGCCTAATGCCACCTCCCAAGGGGTACGTGCTTCGTACGCCACAACCACTTCTTGTGCTGCCGCGCAGCCAGAAAGGGCACGGCTGCTCCCCTGCTCTCTCTGGACACCCTCGCCGTTGCGATGAAGAGTTTCAGGATGAACAGGTCTCTCTTCTCCCCTGGCTGTGACCTGTATCCCTTCCTCCTTTTTGCGTGCTGTGATTCATTCCTGCCAGGCTGGCTCCTGCCCTTCTTGAACTCACTGATAACGAGTCCGGGATGATGTAAGTGCTGCAGAATTTACCACCGCGTTAGCACTTTGTCTCCAAACAGGAGCTGGTAGAAAGGCACGGTCAGATGAAGCCAAGTGACAGGCCAGTAAAGATGCATCGCCTCTCCTGATTCAAACCTCCGCTCCTAAGTGAAAACAGGGCTCCCTGTGGTGCCATCCCTCATGCAAACTCAAAAACACGAGAATGCAGAGGAACCGCTGGACTGCAAATGCTGGCAGCCGGCGGAGAGGCTGGTGCCGTACAGCCTGACTGAGGGACAAGGACATAAGGACAGAGCTGTGCACGAGGGGTAGCACGACCAGGAGAGGCAGCACGGGGGGGACTGAAGGACTCACAGGGCTCCTTTCATCCTGGTACCTCAGCTCTGTGCTATGGCTCAAAACAAAATTTGAAAAAATTGAGTGCGTGCCTAGAAAAACTGCAGGCCAGCCAAGCCCACCAGCGCACACAACCCTCTTCCAAGCGCAGCAGGGAAGGTCTCATGGCTTGAGGCTTCAAATCCAGTGCAGAAAGATGGGGAGTGACCCTGTGCTGGCGCTGCTTGACTCCCGCCGGGCAGCTCGAGCAGCAAATCACACCGCCGGAGCAGCGCTCACAGCCCTTTTGCTATCCAACTTCTGGCAGGTCCTGCCCACATTTCGTTTTGGTGCTTTGGGGCTTGCTGTGTTTCCAGAGAGAAATCTATAAATGCTTCAGGTCTGTAAACATGTTTTTAAGGCCAGCCAGCTGCGTGCCGCCTTCCAGCAGCAGACGTGCCCGTGGGGGATATGCTTCCACAATGCTCAGCAGCACCGAGCCCCCCACGGAACCCCTCCACGGAGCAGCCCACTGTGCCTGCCACACGCCTGGGCAGCCGTATCGGGCTCTCAGGGCTGCTCTGCCCCAAGCCCGGGCACAGCTCCTGCTGCCGCCAGCGCTCCTGCTCATCCCGTCTAAAATACAACCGCTGCGCTCAGATCCCAGGGCTACAGACTTCCAGGTCAGTCCCTGCCGCTGTCTCCTCCGGTGGCCATGCCCTCCCCTCCTCTCTCGCCCCGGGGAGCATCCTCGCAGCATGGAAGGGCTCTGCCTCCTCCGGTTGCCTGCAGCCCACCTCCCCGGACCCTCTGCTGCCTTCGCCAGCTGCCTGTGAAGATGCATCCAAGTTCACAGTTGCAGGATCGCGCAGCTTGGGGGCACCAGCAGGTTAAGGTTTTTTGAGGCTCACTCCGCCTGTGTCTCACAAGGCAGAGAAAGCGACACAGGCACCCAGAGTTCAGAGAAGACAGGGACCGGTGGGGTCCCCTTCTACTACACGTGTCTGCTGGCTGAACCAAGCAGCCCGACAACCCCCTCCCGGCTGGTCCCGGAGCCCAGCATGCATTTCCCAGCCTTTTCCCTTTTCAGCTGGTTTTTGGCTCTGCTCGGGGATGGGGAAGGAGCACTCACAGTTGGTGGGCACTGCAGTTGTAGAACTTGAACTCTGTGCTGACAAACGTCCTCCCCGTCTCCCGTGACTTCAGCTGCAGCACGACGCCGAACCAGTCTGAGGATGCAAACCAGAGCCCATCAGTCCCAGCAGCAGTAACGAAGGAAGCAACAGCAGACACGGGGGCACCCGCTCCCCACCTGCCAGTGTGCTGAGCCATCTGCTTCTGGGGTAGAAGGTGGAAGTCAGGTTGCTTTCATCTCCCTGCCACCAGGTCCCTACCTATGGTGAGTCCACAGCAGTACCCCAAGCTGGGGGCTGAGCATCCCCCTGGCCCTCGAGCACCCCAGGGTGCCAGGCTGGCTGTCTCCTGCAAGGCCTCCAAACCAAACCAGGCTTGATGGCAAAATGCATTGGAGACACAGGGTCTAAACGCTGCCTTGGGTCACAGTTGAAATGAGTGTGAGATCTCATCCCGTTCCCTAAAGGATTCTGTCTCCAGTATAAAAACACTAATTCAGTCTACTCCGAGAAGCTGCCCAAGACTAGAATAGGAGACAATGCTGGAAATGAGGGCATTAGCAAAGCTCTTTAGGAGCCTCAGCACTGGGTTAATTAAGAGCAGATTGCTCTTCCGGAGCTGCTGTGGGTAAGTCTATACTAGCCCTGCTACCGTGGTGGCTCTCGGTCCCCAGTGTTCGCCGAGTCTCAGCCTCCATATAATGCCTTAGAAATACAAAGATATCAGCAGGGAGGCACAGTTGACACCTGGAAGGATGCCACGGAGAAAATGAGTTTTAAGCAAGTAGCATTTTGGTTATGGGAAGAGAAAATATGACAGCAGTGACATTAATGAAGAAACAACCCAAAGATCAAGACTGAAAAATAGAAACTGCATCCACCTACTCATGGGTGCTGAGCCAGGCCGAGGGGAGGGCTCCTGCTTTCCAGATCCACCCAGCATGGCCAGGCTGCGAGCCCCTGCCCCACTCAGGAGCCACCCGGGGTGGCAGATGGCTCCTGTCCTGTCTTGGGGAGCTGTCGGGCAGCGCAGGGAGGGTGTAGGGACAGGGCAAGCACACGGTGCTGCCTGTTCCCAGCCTATCTTTCCCTGGATGGGATGCATTCCTGAAGGATGAAGCGTATTTACCTCCCTGGGTTCAATGTTTTTGACAGGAGCATGAATTTCTCCAGCAGCAGCTCCAAAGGGTCTGCTCCACCCAGCAGATACTTCCAAACCTACGCCGCGCTTTCTGGTGGCACAGACATTGCGTTACTGTCCAGAAGTCTGTTACTTACCCTGATCCACAGGTATGGCAGGAACATCTTTTGCTGCTGGCGAAACACACACAACCCGGCTGCCCGAAACCTTCCCTTCCACCTCCGTCAGGTTTCCGAAGAGGCAGGTGACCCCAGCCGTCAGGTCTGGAGCATCGCTCACCAGCAGGCTGAGCTGCAGCCGGGGAGAGGAGGGATGGGGAGGAAACAAAACACAGCCGGCAATCCGTTAGCAGGCAGAGCTGCCCGAGTTCCCTCTGTATTTTCAGTACCTGCTGTTTTCCCATTCAATACTGACCCCCTTAAATTACCCATCCACCCACAGGAGGTGGCCAGCTGCCCTTTCACGGGAAGCGGAGGAGGAAAAAGAAAGCCAAGGATGCAGGTTCTTTACCGATACAAAAACACCTTGCTGAGCCTTTGGGTACTGCAGTTCAGGAGAAGTGGCAATGGCAGCTTTTTGTCCCCCTGGTTGCTTTACAGAAGCATTGCCACCCTCAATGCCCGTGGCAGGAACCTGTGACTGTGGCTTCTCATGCACGAGAGCAGCAGTGAGTGCCCAACAACCCCCTGCCCGCACCGCAGCTCCAACAGCCTGCACGGGAGACACAGCCCTGCCCCGGGCACGCGTGGCCATCAGGAACGAGCGAGTCCCCACTGGCCCCATCACAAATGGGGACCGTCCCCATGGCAAACTGGTGACTGAAGGGGTGAATGACCTCCCAACAGCCCCACACCATTCTGACACCGCGTGGCGGTGGGGAGTGGGAAGGGGCTGCAGTGAGGCCAGCTGCCGCGGGGCGCTGGGGGGCTCGGAGAGCAACAGCTGGGATGCTTCAGAGAGCCAGGCCTGAGCACAGCTCACACATGAGCTTTTGGGAAACAAAGCCTTTCCTTTCAACAGTTAATGAAATCGGACCAAGAGAAATGTGAGCTGAGGCCCAAGGGGAAGGGGAATTTGTTTCTGCCATCCCCACCCCCCTCTTCCCCGGCTCGGATGACCCCTTCCCTCACCAGTCCCTCTGCGAGCCTGACTTCATGGGAAAACATTTGTGCCGATGGGCAG
This sequence comes from Burhinus oedicnemus, assembly GCA_008921705.1. NCBI lineage: Eukaryota > Metazoa > Chordata > Aves > Charadriiformes > Burhinidae > Burhinus > Burhinus oedicnemus. The sequence continues at coordinate 1,293,890 of VFFE01007112.1, read as the reverse complement.
GGAGAAAGGCTGGAGAACGGAGTGTTCACTGTGAACCTGAAATATGCTGGAAACGCCTCTCACCAAGAGGTCTACCCCTCCCCGCTTGCGGGCAGCACCTACCGGGAGGCTGTGCTCAGAGACGGAGATGCTGCTGGGCTGCACGGTGATGCTCATGCACTGGCTGATGCTGCCGGCAAATCGGTACGGCTCGTCTGCTCGCTCGCAGCTGTCCCTCGGGGAGCACCTGCCACACATGAGCACACATCAGAGCCCCCAAAGCACCTGGGAAGATGTCAAACAGCCCCAGGGGTGAGCTAGACAGGAGGGCAGAGGCTCGACCAGGCGTTATCAGCAGGACCAGGGGCGATGCTCTGCACCGGGACCAGGTATCGGGCACAGACTCCAGGTTAGGATCAAAGGGCACTGAAAAATATTCTGTGATCAGAGGAAAGACAAACCGCAAGCATCTCAGGAGCAATTCCCAGTCCCACCTGCACTGGGACACAATCCAGAGCTGCTGAGTCCCGTGTGCTGGGCAGTGACAGCGGGCACTGTGGGTGTGGGTGACCAGGCACTCTGCTGCTGCTGGCCGGGGCCCCCGCAAGCCATAAATTCATAACCTCCACAGAAACTAAACCGTAAAGCAGTAACAGGCAGTAACAAGATGATGCTTCCATTCTAATTAAAACAAAAACACATAGTTCATTAATCATTTCCTCCTGGAGCTCACGAGCGTGGCAGGGCCAGGAATGGGACTTTCCTCCAGGGCAGCTGCCGGCTGTGCTTTGGCTGGTTTTCATGCCTCGGGCTCCCAGCTCTCTCCCATTCCCGCCGTCAGGAATGCAAGCCTCCGAGCATGCCAAACTGACTAGGACTGCTCCTAGCATGCTGTGTGCTCCAGGACGGCTCGTTATCCCTGTTTTTCTATTGCAGGTGTCCTTGGAGTGGAGTGAAGTTAAGTTGCTTCCTGCAGGTAGAGGAGCGCCCACCAGGAAACCAAGGAAGAATTATCAGTGTTTCAAACCAGATATCAGAGACTGCACCACAGCACTGGCACCCCTCACTGATCTTCTATTTTATGTCTTTTTGGGAAAAGCTTTTTCTTCCAACCCCCCTCCCTGGGCATGGATGACATACTGGCCTTTTGGTGTTAATGGTCTTAACAAGGTATCGGCAAACTTTATCACTTTTCACTCGTTGCTGATCTTGGACCCTATTTGAAATGGTGGCGCAAAGGTCAGAGGATCGAGATGCTGTCACCAGCCCCACATGCCACCAGCAAGTTCCCTCCTGACAGCTACTTGAGTGTATATGTTACTCGAATTAACAAGGTGCTGCTGTCAAACCGCTTGTTTTCCTGGTTCCCTGGGGAGCAGCTCGGCTGGTCTCAGGCACACACATGCATCAGCAGAAACACCTCCTGCCCACGCAGAGGCTGAACTTTGCCAGGCACATCTAGCTCTGAGCAGCTGACAAGCACCCGGCAAAACCAGAGCTTCCCGTGCTAAACCGCTGGACTCGCATCCTCCCTGCGAGGCCGTTTGCTGTTCATGAAGAAAAGTGGAGTTTACACGTTCCCTTTCCAAACCACCCGTGTGATGCCCGGCAAACAGTCTTACTGTCCTCCTCACCCTCCCGGGTTTTTTTGCCCTTTTTTTTTTTTTTTTTTGAGTATAATGGAGCTAAATATGAATGCTGCCAAAGGAAGAATTATTGAGGTTTAAGTGAATCTGTAAGATAGCTTTAAAGTGAGCTCTTGACTGGAGCCTTTATCTCATTGACTCGCTGGAATGGCTCTTTTTTATCATACTATTTATGGCAAGAGCCCTAACAGAGATAAATAGGTCCGTAGACAATAACACACTTGCAGAGTGCAGCATATGGAAGTCTTGCAGGTTTCAAATCCCACTGGGCTGAAGAGACTCTTTAACAATCTCCTTGAGGCCTCCGCGTGCTCCCAAAGAGCATTGTCTGTAGAAGAGAAGGAGCAGAAGATCCTTCTTTCACACGGAGAGGAGGAACTTGCACGGGGAGCAAACCCCTGGCCAGGAGGACACAGCGGAGGCGCTGGGCAGGGACGGGCTGCTCGGCCATCGTGCTGCTGCTCCTGGGTGCCCTGGGTGACAGAGGAGTTCCACAGAAGGATGAGCACCTTTCCCTTCCTGCTGGTTTTTAGCACCTTCTCAAACGTCCTGTGCCCAGGATTCCTCAAAGCTCGGTGCAAGGCATGCGCTGCCCACGGCCACCACCTCATCAAGCACCTCTTTTAGGGCAGGAGTTGTTGGTCTGCTCCGGCGCCTGTGCCCAGCCCGTGGCCGGCTGCCTCCTGGGTACAAGTTCACCGCTAGAGCTACCCCGGTCAGCCTGCGCTGCCAGCGTGACCGATTCCTGCTTCCAGAGCTCAGATTTAATCCTCACGGATAGCTCATTCATGAGCATCACTGCCCTTAAATTCAGGTATGCGCATGTGTATGCAAACACCCCACTGTGCAACAGAGCCATCAGCCCCAACTCAGGCCTCTGAGAGGCAGAAAGAGATAATGAGCACACAGGGAAAGCTTTATGCAATATTGGATACTGAAAACTTATCCCAGGACAACCCAGACCCTTTTACTTTTCCTTTATTATTCCTCTTTGGTTGGCAGCATGGAAGGCAGGACACACTGCCTGATGCCACCTGGATCGGGGCAGTTGTCCGTCCATCTGCCTCAGATCCGTACCTGTTCAGACATCCAACACAACGTGTAAAATTCTGGGTTTTTTTCTGGCTCCCTGATAGCTCGGTACCTGCATGTCCGTGCTCTCAGCTAAGCCTCTGGCAACCGCAAACGTGGATGCCAAGCGCCCGGAGAGGAGCTGCCTTACGGGCTGGCCTGCCCTGCTCCTCCGCAGGGCGCAGCTCTTGCGCAGAGATTCCCCCACCTGCCTGGGGGTCTCGGTACCCCCAGGACACAGACCCCGAACCTGAGGAGCAAAACCCCACAACAAGCAACGGGGAGAAACAGCTGGATTTCAATCCCCAGCTGAGGCGCGGTGCTGGTGTTCACCATACCCACGCTCGCTCAGGCAGCCGGCCACTCTCTGGCTCTTTCAAGGACAAAAACTTCTCCTTTTCTGCCCCTCACCCTTGTTACCAGCCCTCAGAAACCACAGCGTGAGCATCACACCCTGGCCCGCAACCCTTCCACTCAGCAAAGGAGCAGCTGGTCCATCTGGCAGGAGGGACATGTAAGAATTAGAGGAGAGATGACAAATTAAATACAAACACTCCAGCGCTTGGGGCCTCCAAACAAATATGACAGAGGCTTCAGGAACAGCAAGATAAACTCAATTATTTACAGCTTAAGACAAAAGCTAAAAAATGATCATTGCTCCAAGCAGGCCAGGAAAGTGCAGACGCTCGAAGGAAGGGTTGAGAAATACCATCAGGGAAGAAACTCTTGTTGGGAATAGGTTAATGCCGAAATGTCACGGCCAAAAGGGCAGAGGAAATGACACTTTTCTCTCCTCTTGACATTGAGGGTTTTCTCTCTGCAAAATGAAGATAACAACCTTTACCTGCTTCCCAGGTGGTTTATGAAGATTCGGTTCATTAGCATTAGGATAGCACTCGGTGATCCTTGCAGAGCAGCTGCTGCGGGGGTCTGAGGAGCAGCACCAAACCCCCTCACCCACAGACGCTCGATGCAGCCATCCCCTCCTGCTGCACGGCGCCGCAGCACCAGGCACTAAAAGGCCACTGTCCCCAGGTGAGCGGATGCTCTTGGACCCCTACAGCTGGTTCCTGGGAGCACCTACAGACCTGCAGCTCAGGCCAGATGCTGAGCAGAGCACGTCCCCTTTCCTTGTGTCCTTGTCTACTCCCTATCATAGAATCACAGAATGGTTAGAGTTGGAAGGGACCTCAAAGCTCATCTAGTCCCACCCCCCTGCCATGGGCAGGGACACCTCCCACCAGACCAAGTTGCTCCAAGCCCCGTCCAACCTGGCCTTGAACACCTCCAGGGATGGGGCAGCCACAGCTTCTCTGGGCAACCTGGGCCAGGGTCTCACCACCCTCACAGTCAAGAATTTCTTCCTAATACCTCATCTAAATCTTCCCTTCTTCCAGTTTAAAACCGTTCCCCCTTGTCCTATGGCTCCACTCCCTGATCCAGAGTCCCTCCCCAGCTTTCCTGGAGCCCCTTTAGGGACTGGAAGGGTCTCTAAGGTCTCCCTGGAGCCTTCTCTTCTCCAGGCTGAACAACCCCAACTCTCTCAGCCTGTCCCCACAGCAGAGGGGCTCCAGCCCTCGGAGCATCTTTGTGGCCTCCTCTGGACCCCTCCAACAGGTCTGTGTCATAGAATCATAGAATGGTTTGGGTTGGAAGGGACCTTAAAGATCACCTAGTTCCCACCCCCTGCCATGGGCAGGGACACCTCCCACCAGACCAGGTTGCTCCAAGCCCCGTCCAACCTGGCCTTGAACACCTCCAGGGATGGGGCAGCCACAGCTTCTCTGGGCAACCTGGGCCAGAGTCTCACCAGCCTCACAGTCCAGAATTTCTTCCTATCAAACGGCTTCCATGGCTTTCCGCTGGAAAGGCACAGGGGGTGGCTGCCCCAAGGGAAGAGGCAAAGGGATGGAAATCACTGCCTTCCCACAAAGCCGCTGTGACAGTAAAGACATTCGGACACAACAGCACATAGGGTGGCTTAGCTGTAGGGCTGGGCAGGCTCGTCTGAAAGGAAAAAAGCTTAAAAAAAAAAAAAAAAAGAGATGCCCAGGGTGCCTGTGCCCCAGGTTGCCGTGCTGCTGGCGGGGCCGCTCTGCCACTGCCCCAGCCCCTGCCTGCGTGGAGCCTGCGGGATGCTCAGGGCCAGCGGCTGCAAAGGTTCTCCTGCATCTCCCTAAGCGTGGCAACGACTCCCTGCAAACCAAGCAAGCTGCGGGGAGCCAGTTTGCACCCCAAAGCCCACAGGTCCCGAATCCAGGCCGGATTTGCGGAGAAGCCTGCCGTCCCCCCCGCTCCCCTTCCAGCACCTGCTCCTCAGGCATGTGGCCAAGCTTCGCTGCGCGGGTCCCTGAACTCTGCCTCCGCCCCGACTGCCGTGCATTTAACGGGGCTGCTCTGCAAGCTGGCACGCGGCCGGAGGGATTTCTATTCCTCTCCTCGAGGCTTTCCCCTCCTCCTCCGATCTGCCTCTGCCTGGTGGTCCCCCTTCCGCCTTAGGAAGTGATCGTTATTAAGGCAGGAGAGAGAAAGGAAGGACACGGACACCTCCTGAATGCAAAGAGTGTTTCCTGGAGCTCCCCTGAAAAAATAAAACCCCAACCCTTAGCCCTTTGTGCCTGCTGGTGTGCGTGAGGGGCTGCCAGCTCCCAGCCCCGCGCTGCCGGCTCGGCCCCACCAGGGATGGTGGGAGCACGGAGCCCCCGGCCTTGCCATGCGGAATTTAAATATCTCCTCCTGATTCATTTAATAGGGCTCGGTGCTCTGCTCCGTTCCAGTGCTGTAACCTCTCTGCAAGCAAAGTCCCACTCATATAATCAAGTCTACTATTGCCTTTAAAAATTCTCCATTAATTGCGAGGGACTTGTGGCTTGGGCAAGCAGGAGCGTGCAAAACAGAAGGCCTTCGCTCCCACCAGTTTAAATTCTGCTTTCCCATCATGTCCACGGCATCCTCTCCATGCTGGGGGGCGACTCATGCTCCTAAAGCAGGAATTTGTTTTCCTTTACCTCTTCACAGGAGCTCAGGGATTTTCAATGGCATTCGTGCTGCAATGCAGCAAACATCCAGGGAAGGGAAGAATGGATTTAAGGAACTTCAACTTAATTTGTTTTTTGCAAAGATTGCGTGGTGGCTTTGAAAGCTGCTTTTATCATCACCACCAGCAGCTCAAACAAAATGGCCAAGGCTGGACTTACATGTGGTGGAGCGTGCACCAGCCGCAGTGGGGGTCTCCCGAGCTCAGGCACTCCCCGCAGGTCGTGTACTGCTCGCAGGACTCCACGGGCACCCGGGACACCTGCAGAGGAAGCAAACATACGGGCTCAGGGCTCCTCACCGCATGGCGGGGGAGCGAAACGAGAGCAGCTCCAGGTCCCGCTTCGCCAGTTTGATTCGAGTAACACAACAGCGATTCACAAATGTTTCAACATCCATGCAGAAGTCAGCCAAGAAGAGGAAATATTGGGGACCGAGTCATGAAGTCTCTCCATCCCTCGGGCGCAGCCATGCCATGAATCACGGGCGGAGCGGAGCCGCAGCCCGGAGCCCGGCCGGCCTCCCGGCGCCAGCTCGCCAGAAACCCTCCCGACCCCCTGCCCAGAGATGCTCCCGGGGCGAAAGCTGCGTCCTCTCCTCCCTGATTTATGGTTTGCTATCTTACACTCGCCGCAGGGGAAGCTGCTTCAGGGAGGAAAGCTGGCAGGGAATAAAATTCATTGGAATTTTGCAGGTTGGCAGCTTATTTAGCCTATGTGGGGATTTCACTACTTGCTCCTTCTTGTCCACCCTGAGCCCTTCCAGCACCAGCATGGACTTGGCCGCCCCAGGCATGTCCCCCCGGGGGCTGCCTGTCTCTCCCAGGCAAGGGATGCCAGAGCAGGAGAGGGAAGCGCCGGTTGGAACACCAACCCGGATTGCTGCTGCAAACCCCCTCTCGCACTCATCGCCCACACCAAAGGTCCTTGCGCGATGCTGAGGCGTAGCACGGTCCTGACCCGTTTATCAGCACTGAAAAACCCCAAAGGCTCCAAAATGACACCAAGCTTTAACCATGGGTCATTGCTTATATCCAGTGAAGAAATTCCACTTTAACCTTTCCAACCCGTCCCTTGCCACCTCTGGCGGGTATGGCACGTTTGCATCACCTGTCCCAACACCGCAGCGTGGTGCTCCTGCACTGGCCCTGCCGGTGCCGGTCCCTCTTCGATGTATTTACATTTCTATTATCAAATACTGTAAATAATTATTGCCGGCCCCGGCACAGCCACCCTGCAGTGCCGGCCGCTCCCCTCGGGCCCCGGGAGCGATGCCTGCAACTGGCTGAAAATTAAAACAACTGTCGGCATTGCACTCGCTCTGTCCGTCAAAACAGCGCCCGGCTCCCAGCAGCTGGGGCGCGCGGGGTGAAAGGAGCAGTGTCTCGCCAAACAACGGCCACTTTCACGCCAAGTGCTGTTGACACAGTGAGAACCCAGTTCCTCTCTAAACACGACACCAATAGGGCTGCTATTCTTCTTGTTTCCTCAGCCCTACTCAACAGCTTTTCCCAAAACAAAAATTGTGCGTGGATGTGCGAGACTGGGCATTTTTTTTCGAAGAGATGAGGTCCGTGGGATGGGCACGGGGCTCAACTTGGGGTATGCTCAGAGCAAAGCGACCCTGGAGCTGGAATAGCGGGGCAGGGACTCAGGGGGTGCGAGAGGCAGGGCCAGGGATGCCAGGCATGCGTTTAGCCTGTGATGGCTGTAAAGAGCTTCAGAAGCGGAGAAGAGAAATGCAGCGTGATGGAATAGCACAGAGGTATAAGGAATCATAGAATCATAGAATGGTTTGGGTTGGAAGGGACCTTAAAGATTATCTAGTCCCACCCCCCTGCCATGGGCAGGGACATCTCCCACCAGACCAGGTTGATCCAAGCCCCGTCCAACCTGGCCTTGAACACCTCCAGGGATGGGGCAGCCACAGCTTCTCTGGGCAGCCTGGGCCACCCTCAGAGTGAAAAACTATGGAAAGGGCTTGGGTTTGACTCTTGGCTGCCAAAGGCATCTGGGGTGCCCTCCTGGGGTCTCATCTGCGCCTCGGGTGGCCGCACGTGACACTGTTCTACCCGCTTTGCTTCTTCCCTCTAAGGACCTCAAAGCACTTTACAGCCACCACGGTGGGGTGGGGGCAAGCCCAGCAGCCCGGTGGCAGGCACAGTCTCCCCACAACGCCTGGTCCAGGGTTTGGATGTGGATCTGCAGCCACAGCACTGCGGCCATGCCCATGCCCTCCCCATCGCCGGCGATGAGCTGAAATTTCCCAGCGCAGACCAGAGATGCAGACATTGCACTGCTCCTGGGTGCGAACCTAGGAGCAAACATATGTCTTTGAAACCAAACAAGCAGCCCATGGAGCTGTGGTGGCTCTGAGCCGCCCCCATGGGAGTCACCAGTCACCCCAGGATGCGGCGAGGGAGGTCACTGGGTTTCCCCTAAAATCTGTTGAGCCGTGTTGGTGGGATGGCTCTCAACTACCCCAAAGGTCAGGACAGCCCTGAATGGGCATTGCTGATCCCCCACCTCTCACCCACAACGTGAGGCTTGTCAGGATCTGTCCCTGTGATTTATATGCAGCTCAGGGCTTGTTTCATGTTTGTGAGGAGCTGGATGCTCTCGCGGTGCTCTATAAATAACAGAGGATTTGAATTATATGAATAACAGTTCGTTACAGATGATTTTATGTTAGGCGTTTGGGTTCTTTTTCTGCTCAGAAGCTGTGGCTTCTGCACATGATAATACTTCAAAAATTACACAGAAATTTTGAACAATGCCTAGAGTCGCAGGTTTCTAACCCAAATGGGACCATTTGATCCTTTCTTTGTAATGCCTGCAAATGCAGGGCAGATAACTTCACCTGTTCTCCTCCTTGCCGCATTCCGTGTTCGGTGACCAGAGCAGCCCTGGCGGAGGTGTATGGGTGGGCTGGGGTCCCTGGTCTGACCAAGCCCAGTATTAGGGCAGCAGAGCTCTGAGGGTGCCTCTGGGTCAGCACTTCTGCAGCCCCGCCTGCCCAGATACACCCCATGGCCGCGGGCTTCTGGTCCCTGGCTGGAGGAAGGTCTAAGGCTTCAGGGAAGAATAAACCAAATAAACCATCTGCTTTTCTCCAATACTTATGCCTGTGACTTTGAAATTCACCTTTCATAAAAATTAATGCCAGAAAACCCGCATTGCTCCAATAGCCAAGTAAATGTTTAAATGAAGACGTTCAAAAAGATGATGAACAGAAGGCATTTAAATATTTGCATGCATGAAAAAGGTAGGGGGGGGTTGCAGTACTTGTCCAGCTCTCACAGTACTAATGCATAATTAACCATCCATGATCCAAATATCAAAAATATTCCAACCCTCTAAAGAATATATTTCATTTTAATAGAAAACCAAGAGAAATACCATTAAGAATAGGATACGCCCATATGTTATCCCATACCTATCATGAACACAGAAGACCGAAAGCTCTATTTCCTTCAGAGACAGTACAGAAGCAAAGCTCAGATGTCCTTACTCTTCCTGACGGCAGGCTGGAAACACTCTCTTGGCTTTAGGTATTTTTGCATTGTTCTCTGCCAGCCTAGTTACCACTATGAGACCAAAGCATTTGTGTGTATGAACCGCTGCGCTGGCGGGAGAAGAGAAGACAGGGAGCACCAACGCCTGCAGGCGGAAGGAAAACCGACACAGATCGGGGAGGGGGACAGTGGACTCCCAAGCCCAAGAACTTCCCCCCATGCGCCCTTCAGCCACGGACTGCCATCAAGGAAGAGAAAAAAGAGAGTGGAGGCAAAGCAGCAGCTGAATAGGAAGGAAATAGTAAGAAAATGAGACAGAAAAGCACTGAAAAGAAAACCAGAAGGGAAGGTAAAAGAGAAGACAGCAGAGGGACTGCTGACAGTCTCTGGTACGGCAGCGGCAGAGGCCATGGCTGTCACAAGCACAGCCACCCACATCCCCGGCCATCAAGCATCACGGCAGCACGCCGGCCTTCCTGACAATGGGAGCGGGTCCCGCTCGGCCTCAAAGGAGGCGTCTGGCGAGACATGCTCGCACGTCCCTGCCCGCACACCCCCCCGCTGCCCGCGCCCGCAGCTCAGCTCCGCAGCAAAGGGGCAACGGAGCTCCAGAGGATCCGTCTCGGCGGATTCTGCAGCCACAGGTGGCTCAAGCGAGGAACGAAACGTTTCTATCGGTAACCAGCTCCAGCAGAACCAATGAAGTCTGGAGCAGTTTGCTGCCCGCAGCCACGTGGCAAGGCAGCGGAGAGGGCAGCAAGGGAGAAGGGAGAGATCCTGCCTGGAGCTGGGCAGTGCCGGCTCTGTGGGCCCACGGCTTCCCAAAGGCAGAGCGCAGGAAAGGCGTAGGGGCAGTCATCAGGCTCAGTAACCCCAAATTGTGGCCACTGCTGGGTCCCGCCTGCCCGGCCCCACTCCGATGGCTACAGGGACTCGGCGGCATCCGCATCCCGGCATCCCCATCCCAGCGGGCACCAGCACCTCGCAGCTATGCATAACCAATGTGACTCCCATCTGTCACAGCCTGGTCTATTTGCTCTCTCGTCCTCGCCAGCCCCTGGGGCGGCTCTGTGCGCAGCAGAATGGTTTATTTGGAAAGGGCTTTGGTTTTCAGTATTTAGTTTTTAAATGCAAATACTCCTCTTTGTTTACATTAGAGAAGATAGGTCAGAAGAATGCTCCTGGCACTCGGAGCAAACATCTGAGAAGGTCTATCACTGCTCCAAGAGTGTATTCCCCACCCCAGACTAAGTGTCGAGAAAGCTGTTGCCTGAACTGATGAACTTATCGGCAGAGCAGGAGCACGACGGAGGTCCTGCGGCACCTGGAGAGCAGAGCTCCTGACGCAGCCCCCATCCTGGAGCGCTGGCAGATCCCGCAGCGAAGCTGGAGCTTTCGAAAGCGGATGCCAGTTTTGGATGCCTTGAGATTCCTGCTCCAGCTACCAGAAACATGAAGCAAGAGGTCCTGAAGCCAAGCAGAGGCATGCAGGAATTTTCCAAACGCAGCCTCAAATCGTGCAATCTCCTTGCCTGCGAGATGGACCGCTGTTCTCCTGCAGAGCCCGGAGCCACCCGCCAGGCCGTACCTCTGCTGGAGCAGGCAGCACGTCACCTCGGGGATAAGAAGAGGTGATGGGCGCTCCACATCAGTGTGGTCACAGTGAATGCAAAGTGATAAAGCAATTCAGCAGAGATAAGGAGCATCTGCATGAAGGACAACAGCCAAGAAACCAACACTCCCGGGGAATCTCCTTACTCCGGAGGGCAGAGCCCTCCTCCCTCCAGCCCGACTGCTACCTCTCTTCCTTCTGTCCATGCCGAAACTCTGCTGCTGAGTTTTTCAGTTCCCTATTTATGAACCTGCTTCTCAATAATTAAATGATAAAGTCTCATTACTGCTTTCGTTGACTGCCTGACCCATAACATCAACAAAAAAAAAAAAAAAAAAAATCAATACAGACTCTCCAAAACACATGAACTCAAACTGCCAGCCCCCAGAGAAAATAAAATAAGTCTGAGAATCCAGTTCCAAATAAATACATACCTAAAATAAACAAACAAAGCAAAGTTTCCATAGCTTATGCCTGCTACCAGCACAGGGCTCTGACCTCCCTGGCTGGAGAGCCCCCGGGGCGTCCCACCGCCACGGCACACTGCCTGCAGACCCCTCGGGGTGCTGGAGCTCAAACAGAAAATCTATTTTTAATGACTTTGGGGAGCGTAGTAGAGATGCCAACTAGTTCAATGTAATTAAAGCTATCTATCACTCAGTGAACAGGAGCCCAAAGTTGATGAACTTTCCAATGAGATTTTATTCTTCCCTTCATTCATGAAAAAACACCGCTTTGTGCTGCTGCAGGAGACATGAAAAAGTGTGGGAAGGAGCAAGGAGGACTCATCAGTTCCACCCGTTAATGTGTCAGGGTGACAGAGCTGGGGAAAATAAAGTCAAACTTTCTCAGAAGCTTGTAAAAAGTTTGACAGACTCTTCTTCCCGCTGTTTCTCCTCCCTGTCTCTTCACACAGAACCGCTCAAATCTGGAGTACTCCTGCGATACTGTTTCTGCCAAGGGAAAAACCAGCGTGCAGGGCTGCGGAGGACTTGTTGCTCTGGGGAGCAAGAGCTGTGGGTCCAATCCTCCCCACACTGTATGAAAAGTCCTACCTGGAAATGACTTATTCTCCACTCGAGCAGAGCCAGTGGAGATGTCGGACACGCTAAGACTGATGCCAGCAGCAAGCACAGAAGAGCCAGCAACGAGTGGGATACAGCCAGCGCATCGTGTGGGGCAGCAGCCAGGACACAGGGAAGAAGGCAAAGGGGGAGTGTTTTAACTGAAAAGCATTGAGGAGCATCCCCGAAGGGCTGCCGAGCCCTCGAAGGCAGGAATATCTGCTCCAGTCACTAGTCTCTGTAACAGATGAAGGTACACATCCAGGCAAGGAGCGGATGAGGGGGAGTTTTCCTGACAGGTACAGCAGCTACTGGAGGACCCGGCTCTCCTCTCCCACACTGCTCAGCAGAGAAAGGATTATCAGAGCTACCGAAGGGCTGTCAGAACCAAATCAACGCCTGTAACTTTTGGCAGAAAAGCAGTGAGTGGGAGAGGACACAGAGACAATGTTTCCATGACTACAAAGGGATTATTTAATTACAGCGCTGCAGATGCATACAGAGAAAGTCCCTTAAACTCTGATCCAAGCAACCTTTTCAATGAGTTTGGCTTTACTGCTATAAGAACCTCATTAGCATCTTACGAGGACAAGCTGTGTCTGAGCACAGGAGACCGGATAGCTTTCTTAGCGAGTAATCAGCCCTTCTCCAAGCATACCTGTCTCCTTGGCTCCCGGCTGCCCTCCATGTACAGCGCTAGGCTCCTGAGGGAGGCCATCAAAGTAAGGGCAGCCTCCTCTGGGAAGCAAGAGACGATGAAAAAACAGCAAATGCCCCAGAGTAAAGCTTAATCAAGCTGTAAAATCATCCCCAAGCCAGAGTTTCCTCCATCCAACCCAGCAGCAGCCGGCAGGACTCGGGCTTGGAGCAGACTTGTGTTCTGGCGCACAGGCTCCTGCAGATAAACGCTTTCCTGTGGTTTACCACGACTCGAGTTAATCATTGCATCAGTATGAAACATCTGAGCGAGATTTGTTGGAATAACAAAGTGCCAGGCAGAGATGCCATCCCCACTCCCAGGAACAGCACAGTCTCATGTAAACCTGGAGGAGGAGAAATGGGTTTTCATCTCGAACACGGGCCGCCCGCGACCATTCACCGAATGCTCGGTCTGTTCAACCTGGCAGCTCCTCCTCTGCCCTCGGCAGGTGATGATGCTGCTCGCTCGCTGCAGAGCAGACTCGTGCAGGAGGTGGTCCGGGGCAGGGTACCACCCGCCTGGCACGGACACTGGGTGTTCCGGTCCCTCCTATCCCAGCTGTGCATCGCAGCGCAGCCTCCGGGGTGTGCACAGCCTTTGGGATCCCACGCTGTCACTCACGTGCCCACCTCATGCTCAGAGTTAGTCCCTGGCATGCCAATGCCAGCGTACGTGTGACAGCCACTGCTCCAAAGTGGCTTGGCAGTGTCGGCTCTCCCTCCTGCTTTGCACGGACCATTTGCATCTGGGAAGCGAGGGGCAGGGGACGCATGGCCGCCTCTAACAGCTACGCGTGTCCAGTGCTGCCGGAGAGCAGGCCAGCGGGAAAACCTTGTGCACGTACAAGATCAGGATCCGATTCTTTCATCTCCAGCGTAGAAATAAAAACACTGGCTGATATATTTACACAGGCTTCTGGAAACAGCAAATGCAGCAAAATTTATGGACTGAATGAGGTCAAAGCTGACCACAGAGGTGCAGCCACACGCTCGCTCCTGCCCAGCTCCCCCACGGTGCTGGCCGGGGAGCCCGGTGCCCCTGCATGCACACGGCGTGCACCGCAGCCGGGGAGGACGGCATCCTCAGCAGAGTATCCCTCTCATTTGGGACGCTAAACGGCTCTCTTCTTCCACAGAACTGACCCACGGAAACTCTACCTGACGAGAAAAGGGGGTAGTGTGATAAATGTGTACACGCACCAATAACAAGGAATGAGACGCTAAAGGTCTCCACCACGGAAATGAGGTTATGCTGCAATGCATCCACAGGTTTCCTCCCCTGGAAAACCACCATGCCTCACGGGAGCTGCATTTTTGTTCTTGACGGCAAAAGAAGTTCAAAAGAGTTTCTGGAAATCAGGCTATTTCCAGGTGCACTGCACAGCGCTGGCACTGAGCAGCTCCATCCGGGTGGGAGATCCTCCGCAGCCGCTCCATGTGCTGCTGCCCCGGCCAGGGGACACAACCTCCCCGCTGCCCCTGGGAGGTCCCTCTGGGCTCCCTCTGGATTTCAGGACGAGGGGCTGATGTGCCTGGAGCGGCTGCATGGCACATCCAAGGGTCCCTGCTGGGGGACATCGCTGCTGCCATCAGAAGTGGCTTCTTGAAGCGCTGGCACCGTCTTCTGACGAGCGGCACGCTGCTCGGCGAGACCACCCTGCCACGGCCACCCAGCCAATGAGCAGTGTCCTTGGCAGCACTGATTAGTCCAGGCCTCAGGGGAACTAATTAATAAGGATAAAAGGGGACCAAGCTTTCCAAAATTTCTGGGCTCAGGTGGGGATCAATCCAACACAGTAAACTTTCATCTCGCATCAGTTCACGGCCTCTGCGTTCAGTGCTTTGCCTTGCTGCCATGTAACTCACAGCACACTCCCTGCAGTCATTTAAAAGTTTTAACAGAGGCTCAGAAAACTAATTAAGGTGAATAATTATAAAGTGCGCGCTTCTTTCCCTTTCTATTTTGCAAGGAAGTGGCAAAAATAGAATTCTGAATAATTCTGGAATTATAACCAATGTAATTAGGTGTTCAACGAACACTTACAATTGGGCTGCGCTTATTAAAATTACTGTTTTAGTCAGAACATTGCCAGAGAGTCATTAACAGCACAATGGTTCGATTCCCCGGGATTCTAATTAGACTTGGACGCCTCGCGGAGCAGGGGATGCCCGACTCCAACGCCCGCTCAGCACTACAGGTGATGCCCGGCAGCGCTGCGGAGACCCCACCAAGGCTTCCTGGGTGCTTGGCAGCACGAGGGTGCGGGGACCAGGCCAGGAGGAGAGCCAGGACAGGGGACAGAGCCCCCAGCATCAGGGGGTGGGAAGAAGTTGCTCTGTGACACAGAACGCCCCGGTCACCGGTCTGACTCAGTGTTTAATCTTGCCTTCAGTGATCACGCTGGAGGGCGCAGGCAGGGGCATGTCAGGCTCTGCTGTATCCTCCTCGGAGAGAGGATCTCCGTGCACTTTATAGAAATGACTTTAGTTCTTCTGCACAATGCTCTGCAGGGCTTTAGGCAAAAAAAGGCCAGGTTTGTGTTAACTCTGTCCCTCGACCATGCAAGCTCCGACAGCAAAGAGCCATGCTGTCTGCAGGGCTGACACTGGTACAGCCAGGAGATGCCCAGGTATATTTGCAATGTAGAATCATAAAATGGTTTAGGTTGGAAGGGACCTTAAAGCTCACCTAGTTCCAACCCCCCTGCCATGGGCAGGGACACCTCCCACCAGACCAGGTTGCTCCAAGCCCCGTCCAACCTGGCCTTGAACACCTCCAGGGATGGGGCAGCCACAGCTTCTCTGGGCAACCTGGGCCAGGGTCTCACCACCCGCACAGTCAAGAATTTCTTCCTAATATCTCATCTAAATCTCCCCTCTTCCAGTTTGAAGCCATTACCCCTCATCCTATGGCTCCACTCCCTGATCCAGACAGAGTCCCTCCCCAGCTTTCTTATAAGTCCCCTTTAGGGACTGGAAGGGGCTCAAAAGTCTCCCCGGAGCCTTCTCTTCTCCAGGCTGAACAACCCCAACTCTCCCAGCCTGTCCTCACAGCAGAAGTGCTCCAGCCCTCTGAGCATCTTTGTGGCCTCCTCTGGAGCCGCTCCAACAGCTCCATGTCCTTCTCATGTTGGGGGCTCCAGAGCTGGACACAGTATTCCAGGTTGGATCTCACATGAGCTACAGCAGGACGAACCTCCCCTCCGGCCATCCCTCCGGCCCTGTCTCCTGCGGGATGTCTGCTCCCCGGGCCGCAGCGCTGGTACACCACCACGCTGGCAGGTACCAGCCACAGCGATGCAGCGTGCTCCACCTTGAAATGAAAGGCTGCGCTGCTCAGTTTGCACCGGCACAGATGTTCTGGGGGTCAACATTTCAGTGCACATCCCTGCAGCCCTCATCAGCACCGCGATGTGACAACAACTGGAGGTGGGGATACCTTGGAGGGAATGATAACGCCTGTCTGGAAACACCTTGAGCATTTATAAACAACGTCCCCGCTCCAAGCAGCTTCTTACACTGTTTTGGAAATGATGGAGGCTTCAAAGTAGGTGTCAATGCACTCTGTGTGTCAGAGAAGGGAGCTCCATGCTCTGAAACGCAGACATCCAGATCCGTTATGAAAGACCTAAATCTCAGTGGTGTGTATCACAGGAAAGCTCAGTGCCTGCTGCTTGCAATTGCCTTCAGCCGTCTGTTTTTCCTCTCTCCCCATAAAAACCACATGCTAGACAGCAGAGGCCCCTTCCCCCAAGCTGCTAGCCTAGAACTCATGAATTCAGTTAAGTTGTTAAAAAGGACTGTGGCAGGCTAAGATAAAACAGAGGAGTTTAAAATGACAAACAGACTCCTAAATGGGATTAGAGTCTTAATGAAAACAGTAATGAATGAATGAGGCAACCAAATATTACCCATTAATATTAGACAGATAGATTAGATCCCTAGGCGCTGCATTTAAAAACGACATGAAATTACTTCAATTACTCTGCATTGATAAATAACAAGGCCATATTTACTGTTAAAACACATATCCTCCACCCTCCCCCATGCTTGCTTCGGCTGCTGCTTCCCAAGAGGGAGAACAGACCATTGAGAGGCTGAAAAAATGCACCAGGCTGGAAACTTCCTCCTCTCCCCTCCTTCCCGCAGGAGACCCAGGCGAGCCAGCAGCCACCGCACACGTATTCCAGGGCACCTGCTGCAGAGGACTGGCCCTATTAGTCTCAATTACTACCATCAACGCCGCTATTTCAGCCCTTGCATTTCTGTGCAAGAGCCAAAGCAATCACTGCCGATTCACCTAAAACCCGATGCTCGCAGCATCCTTCCGTCTCAGAAATTCACTCTACCTGCACTTGCTGGTGGATACAGCTGCTCAGCGTCCTCCTTTCCGCACGGGGAAGGCAAGATTAACCTGATCAGAGGCCCCTTCTAATGAAGAGATCATAGATGGATAATTCCTGGGTGCTTGGTGGCATTTACACGCTCATGATGAAAGGCACTCTGGTAAAGGTAATGTCAACAAGAGTCCCCCACCCTTGCATCCCAGCCTCCAGCCCAGCCATCTGTTCTCTGGGTTCAGGAAAGCCCTGGAGAACAGGTCGCTGCTCGGAAAGCTGCAAAACATCCTTTCCAGCTCTGCCGCCTTGGCTTGTGAACCTTCGTGCCTGGATGAAGTCTACTTTATGTGACTAGGGGCGCTTCTCGGTAGATGCTGTGCTCGGAGCTGGATGGCCAGCCTAGCTGAGAGGATAAACAGAGCACGACTGTAAGCACATCCATGTTGGTGTGTCAAACCACTGACGCTTTGCTGCTATGGGATCTTAAGTATCTTTGCAAAAAAACCTCATTCGGCCTCATAACATATCAGTAAACAAGACGGACATAAAATATCTAATTTCAGAGATACAAGAAGAGCAGCCTGCAGAAAGTGTGCAGAGCGAATCGCGAGCAGCGCAACAAGCCAGAGAACCTCAGCCCAAACCCCAGGTCCATGCTGCCGTCATCAGATACGTCATCTAGTGTTTTCTTAGCGAGAGGAGTGGAATAGCCCCCCTGCTTCCCCTCAGCTGGGATGCAATCCCTTGGGGAAAGGCTACACGGCGGTTACTCCAGCTGAAATACCGCTGAGCTTGGAGGATTCATGAAGTGTGGGAATGGGGGGCAGGAGGGCTGAGGGGGTTGTGTGTACCATGCAGATATAAATTAACTTTCCAGGAAGGCAACAAAATCCAGTCTTTGTGCTTTCCCACCCTGAAACAAGTGGTAAGGCAGGAAAGTGAAGAGGGAGGAATGCGCAGAGCTCTTCCCACAGCTCAGGGGATGGATGACCTTTCCAATACTATACCTGTATAAATCTTATTTAATGAAATAATAAAAAAAAGAATAAATGAAGGTTAAATCATTCCCTGCAGCAGATTTACATTGAAAACAAAGTCTGTTCAGACAGCGGTTGGTTTACACAACAGGCCTTTAACATTCCTTTCCTAACTACTAGGGTGACTCCTGACCAGCTAACCACAAAATGAGCGATAGGAGCCCTGGAAGCCAAAGGCAACTTGCCAAGACAGAGGCAAAAGAAACAGCGTTAGTCTGGGGTTTACTTTAAGCACACAATTAGGGGTTTCAGTGGGTCACAAGTCACAATATGGTGGTTTTCACCCATCAAACCTTCCCCACAACATTCCCATCCTTTGGGACATGAGTTCAGTTTCAGCGCCACCACCAAGTCAGCGCTTTAACCACCCACTTCCCCTCCCTTTGCACACCGCAGAGCAATCACTGCTGCCTGCGGCTTGGAAGTGCCCCTGGGAAACTGGGAAAACTAACCAAAGGGCCCTCCCATTACCTGAAATAAAAGCTGGAACGGTTTTTGTAGCCAGAGAAGGTTGGGCAAAGAGTTTAGCTTTCATCTTTACCTGCTTTTCCTTGGGCTGCTGTTTTGCTGCATGGGAGAAGCAGAATCAAAGAGCAGCTCTGGGGCTACGGCACTGCTTTGACGAAAGGCAGGGGTGATAGAAGCCCAGAGCTTATACATAAACTTCAGAATTGCTGCATTAATGCTCCCAGTGCTGCAATGCTAAGTCACTTGTCCCTAGAAGCCATATCAGCTCCTGCTGTAAACAGTTACTTTGACATCAGCTTCTCACTGTCCGGATACAGCACTCAAACCGGTGGCATTTTGGGCAAATAATGCCATGAAACTATTTCTGCTCCATCAGAGCCTAAGGAACTTCTGCATATATTTCCATAAATATCACTGGCGTCAGTACAGCAATAGACCCGACAGACTGCGAGGGGGATCCTGCAGACTGCTGCTGAGCCTACCTACGGATCTGCTCTAGGAAAAGCTATGGGGTTGAACGGACTTTGCAATCACAAAATAAACCAACTTGCATGAAAATTGGTAGCCCTCAGTTTCTAGAGAGGCTGGAAACGAGGGAGAAGGTCCTCTCAGCAATCAAAACACGTAACTCGTTGTCCCAGGAGGCTGAAAGTAGATGGTGGCACTGAACAGACTCAAGGAAGATCAGTTTATTAAGGGCCAACTTGGGAACGCCAAAAATCTGTGAGGACGCACCAGGAGAAGGACTAGTGGGTGTATGACCTGCTTTCTGTCTTCTGCCTCGAGACACCCGCATCTGGCAGGACATGGGGCACCACGGCGGTGGTTCTTGCTGCCGTATGAGAGAGATGAGTCTACCAACATCTCTAGGCAAAATTTAGTCCCTGGCATTATGTTTTTCAGCTGCAAACCCCGCCATGGGAGGCGAATCCCCACCTGTGTGTAGGGCAGCGGAGGTGGAAGGGGATCGTCCCTCCCCTCAGCTGCCTTCCTGCTGGAAGCCTGCACCGGAGCAGCTGCTCCAAGGGCATTTCTCTGCAGGGTAGCTGGCAAGGGACAGGGTTAATAGGCCCACTCCATGCATGACCTCTCTTCCCTCTCTCTGAGAGCTTCTAATTACCAAGCTAACGAAAGAGGGGCAGCCAGCAGCGTCAGCCAGACCCCACCGCCCGCGCCTGTCCTTGCTGATCCGATCGATCGCAGCCCGCCGGCAAAGGCAAGGGCTTCATCCCTGGGCAGAGGCTGAGGTCTCTGGGAAAGGCAGCTTCTCCCATCGCACCCGCACACGGAGAGAGCTAATCAAGGCCAAAGCCTCCCTGGAAAAAACGGGAGCATCAGCAGGTCCCTTCTTCCAAAAAAAGAGAGCGGCTTGGGGGGGGCCATGAATAAATAATGCTGCTAATGAAAAGATGCCTGCGCAGCCCCGGCACGGTGGAGGAAGCAGACCGATGACTCTATTTCTGATGCACCGGCAGCCTGACAATTGGCAAATGAACCTCTGCAGTTATCTGTTTCCCCTCTTTATTCTTTTCTCATAAAACTGGCAGGAACAGGGGTAGGGAAGAGATGCTGGCGGCAGCTGTGTTCAGTATGAAAAATGAGCAGCATATGTATGGGAGGCAGCTGGAGCCCAGCGCTCGCTGCGGAGCGAGGGACCCCACGGCTCCCTCCCGCTCCCCTGCCACACTGGTTATTTGCCTCTCTCCGCTGGGGCCCCCTGCTTAACCCTTGCCTTGCTCCGTCACGGCACGTACCGCCATGAAGCCAATCAGCCAAACCCACAGGGACCCCAGGCTGCACCTGATGGTCACCGACACCCGGTGCCCCCCGAACGGCAGAGCGTTCCCTGCATTTCTGGCGTGCCCAGGAGCTTTACGAGAAGTTGTAGCCCTGTTGGAATGGGCAACATGCGTACACACAAAATAACAGACCACAGCTGCTCCCAGAAGCAGATGAAACATTATCCTCAGTTTACAGATGAGAGACTAGCGCTGGTGAGAGCAGCGAAATGGGGCACAGCACGAGGGCTGCAGCCTGTCCTGGGCAGCCCCGTGTGTCTGTTCCTGGGCTGCCTCGATGAACCACTGCTGCTCTTCCTCCAGAGCCCGCTCAGCCGCGGGTCTCTGCATGGCACTTTCCAAGGGCACGCAGACAATGTCTGCAGCAACTTGCCCAAAAATGCTTGGGGCAGCCTGTGTCGGGGCCAGCGTCCCGGTGCCACCCTTCTCCCACCCACCACGGTGGCAGAGCTGGAGCTCCCTCTGCCATACGGCTTCTCCCCCCCCCTGCCTTTACAGCATCCCCCCTCAAGTGCCTGGCCACTTGCCACCCTTGGCATGCACGGGGACACAGAGGCCACATTTTGTTTACCCTCCTTGCTCAGGAGAAAGCCCCGGGCTGCATGGGAGGACGTGTCTTGCCACCCACCTTGAAAGGGACCCCACGTGGCCAACTGGCCGCGGCACAGCAGGGTGGGCAACCCCGCATCTGCCCGCTCCGAACAGACTCGCAGGCTGTGCTCCGTGACAATGCGGGCTTTGTTCCCGGCTCTGGCACGTCCAAGGGTGTCAATGACACTGAAAAGCTTTGACTGGCCCTTTCTGTTTGTTTTCTTGGCACATGCAAGTATCATTTAAATAGCCCAACCTCGGCTCTGCCCTGCACCTCGCGTGTGACTGACGTTATTATTCAACAGCAGCTTTGCCCAGAGAATGGGCTGAGCGGAAAACGACGGGTTCCAGCCCCTCCAGCTCCTACGATGCCCATTTACCTCTCTGCCTGCCTCCCCGGAACACCATCACGCATCCCAGGCTGGGCGAGTGGAAGCCTGGCCGGGAGGGCCGTGGGGCTCATCCCTCAGACACCCACATCCCGCGGGATGTTGTCTTTTTGCCTTTCCAAGGGGCACTTTGGGGCAGTCTCGGGGCGGGGGGATTCAGTACAGCCACCCCAGAACCTGCTCGGCTCTTCTCCGCAGCCGGTCAGGAAGGATGGCTACACACTGCAACGCAGGCACACGAGCAGCCCCCAATTCCCTATTTTGTGAACCATTTCAGGGTTCTTCAAATTGTTTAAATACTGCAGAAACCTAGGAGGAGAGCCACAGGCATGACTGGTTTGTGTAATTTTATAGAGCCTTGAAAATCCAAAGCATTTGAATGCCCTAAGTAGCTTTAAAGGTCACAGACTCGTATCATTACTGTTTTCATGGCCTGACCGTGGTCCTACTACTCGTTTACTCCAGGAACGCTGCCGTAGTCTCCATGGCTTTTTAGTAAGTATTGCTCCCTAACTACATTACGCTGTCCTTGCCAGTCAATTTTCTGCTACTCCATCACTTTCCCATTTGTATATCATTACATATGGCTGTCAAAAATATAATTTAGGAACCTGACCACCAGTGTGAGAAATGAACCCTCCTAAGTATATCCCAAACTCTCTAATTCTCAAAGAAAATGAGCTATAAGCCCTTTCCCCCAAAGAAGAAAACCACTGTCCCATGGCAGTTGTAGCACGCCGGCCCTGTTATCGCACACAGGCACGCCGGCGAGGGGGGCTGATTACCAAAAATAACATCTCAGGAGACAAAATGGCAAAGCTTCAGGGGCCGTATCAAAACGGAGGAAACCAAAGAGCTGTCAAAACACGCCGTTTGCTCACTCCACACAGAAGGCATCGCGTTTGCTCCCACCGCGAGCCGGGCGTGCGCCACCACGGCAGGTACCTGCGCAGCCCCTGCACACCCTCCACCCAGACCCCTGCAGGACCGGGATGGGCTGGAGTTTGAGATGTTGTTTGTGTGGAAGCCTCAAGGCAACACACGTGGATTATCCCAATTTACTACTCCGAACAAGGCATTTTACTTTTCCTGTAGGGATGCACATAGAGAAAGCACCAGCCACCCTCCAGGGCCGACCCTGCCCACGTGCAGCTGCTGGTGACCTTGGGTGTCCGGCTGTACGATAAGGCGCCTGACTTGCTCCCTCAAGGCCAGAGAGGAGCCCTGAAGTAATAGTTTAGACTCGAAGAGCAAATTTAGACAAACACGAACGTCACCACTCCTCTGTCTTGATTCCCAGGCTGTGAAACAGAGATCACAGGATGGCTCTGCCTCGCCGGGCGGCTGGGAAGGAGGAGGTGTGCCGCAGGCAGCGTGGGAGGGAGCCACGCAGGCAGGGAAAGGGCAGAAAACTCGAGGGACGCAGCTCTGCCCATATACAGACCTAGCAAAGGACAGGGGAGTGATAGCACAGGTTAGGTGAGTCCACAGAGGAAACCCCACGAGGCAAGGAGGAGGAGATGGGGTTGACCCGAACCTCGCTCTGTGCCATAAGGCACGGAGCGAGGTTCGGGTCAACCCCATCTCCTGTAGAAGTCCAATTCTTGTTTTTGGACCCTGCAGAAAAGCTTCACGCAGCACCGGGCATGGCCTCCAGCTCCTGGGAGCGGTCAGCTCTCGTGGCAGAGATTGAGCCTGGAGCGCCAGCCCCTGTGCGGGCTGCAGGGCTGCTCAGCCTCGGAGCAAGCAGTCCCACACGGATCCTTTGCCTTCCCTCTCCAAAAACACACACACACACAATGTCTTCTGGCAGAGCGGCACGCGCTATTAATTAGCTGTTTCATCACAGGCCAGCATTAACGCTAGAGCTCTCCAAGATGCAGGTCAAACCCCTGTGTCCTCGCTGAGTAGGAAGGACACCCATTAGGTGGGAGTAACTTCTCCTTTTGCAACAAGTTACAAGAAAATTTGTCATTATTATAGGACATTTACTGTTATACAGCACTCGTCTCCTCCTGTAACAGAAGGTGTCGCCAAGGACCTTAAAGTCCATCACAAACACAAAGAGACAGATACAGGCGGCATCGCTGCAGCTTCCATTCTTTGGAGGCTTTTCCACTGTCACCGAGTCTCTCCCCTTCCCTTGACTCCACAGATTCCCTGGTGGTTGGTGAAACCCGCCGACAACGGACAGAGACAGGCTGGCGCTTCCCCCCCGTATCTAGCAAACCGCACGCCTGCCAATGCCCCACGTGTCCCTGAGATGACCAGACTGAGCCATGTCACCTAGCAAGGAGGTTATGACAGGTGGCTTTTGCCTTCCCACCCTTCCCAGCGCTGGTGGCTTTTGACGCCCAAAAACCCCGTGGGAGAGCCTCAGCCTCCGCCGTGCACTGGGAGCTGAAGAGGTGAGACGTCAGCGCTGCAGCACAAATCCACTCCGGACACTCCACGTGAAACCCGGAGCGGTCCGCATTAGTAGCTGCAGCAAGGAGACAATCACGGTGGTTTTCACTGACGGCTACGGTCCCTCTAATTTCTTCCCGTATCCTTGGAGGCCGTGGGACCAACTTGCTGCTGGTGTAATACTTCAATTCATTTCAATAGATTTATGCTGAGACTAAATTTGGCCCTGCATATTTTACTCCCAAGCCTAGTAATCAGTGGTGGAAATAATTCACTGTTGGCTGCTCTGATGTTGCCATCTTTTGTGCATGTCGAAATGACAAAGACATCAGGCCCTCAAAGTCCAATTGAAGAATAATTGGAAATCCAAAGTGCCACTAAATGTTATTTTCTAAATAAAATGCATTCAATTACAGAACATGAGGCTGTAAAGCATTAAAAAAGACTAGTTAGAGTAAGGAAAAAAAAAAAAAGAAGTATTCAAACCTTCAGAGACTTCATTATATGCACAGGATACCCTCTATTCTTTGGGACAGGCAGGAGATAAAGCGAATGCAAAACAACGCCAATGTTTCCAGCAGCCCGCGCTCTCCCAGGAGGGCCTGGATGCTTCTGCACCACTGGATTTTCATCTCAACTGTTGCATACAGCCCCTGCTGAGGGGTCCACGTTTTCCCACTTCCACGACGGGCAGGCACAGCTGATTTTGCTTCCAGCAGCACCTTTTGTTACACAAGCAGATTTCCCAGGGTGTTTTCAAACACAGAAAGTTTGTTTCATTAAAGCAAGCAGGCGTTTACCAAAGGCTGATGGCCCGAAATACTCCACGCCGAGGCGGCCGGCAGCCTGAGCACGGCGAGGGACCCCTACAGCAATTCCTCCGTGCTGCCCAAGCGCCCCTGGTGCCGTGGTCTGCGCAGGGATGTCCCCATCGCTGGGCACCGTCCCCCAGCCCTGCAGGCTTGGCCGGGGCTTTGCTCTCAGCAGCAAAAGCCGACAGACGCTTGGAGGACGTACAGCAAACTCTGAGCAAGGTCTAGACCAAGGTCTAGAGAGGGCAGAGGGAAAAAAGCTCCCCTGGGTCTGTAGGCCCTGGGCAAGGCAGGTGAGAAAAAATAGATAAAACAAGAAAAAGCAGAGAACAGGGCAATAAACATCCCTGCTTCGGTGTCTGCAGCGAGATGCGGGAATGGGAAGAGAAGGCACGGTACAAGGATGGGCTGGAACACAAGGGATGAGAGATCTCTGCAGGTATGGGGGTGGCAGCGGGCGCTGGATGTCAGGGTCTCCAAATCGCCCCCGTCACCTGCAGATGGGGAACGCGTCCGGGCACGCACCCTGGAGCTGAAAGCCAGAGTCTGCGTTCCGAGGTGGCGGCCACATCTGCGTATTAATAAGACCAATAATACAGCAAACACCATAATGGCCATCAAGCAAAGGAGGACAAAGACAATCGTATTTCACACAGTAGGAGCTGGTAAACCCATGCTTAGAGCAACAAAGTCGCAGCCAAACAAACATGACCCCAAGTGGGATCTATGGCTCTGGCAGGCACATTCTCAGCCTACACAAACAGGGAAAGATGAGATGCATTTATCTCAGATACTTCGTTTCAACAGCTTTCCTTAACAGCTCTAGCCCCTTGAATTAATACATACTGCCAAGCAAGCTGCAGAGCGGGCTCGCAGTGGGGGAGGTATAATTATTTACATGTCTGATCGCCGTTTCCATAGAAGGATTAAAGACCAGGTGAGATTTCTCTGCACACTAGTTTTTATTTTTTTTTTTTTTTTCAGAGAAGATAATTGTCACTTGAAATCATTCAGGTGCAGATGCAACAAATTGCTGACCTGCGGCTGATCTCAAACAACGACCACGATATCTCGACTCCACCAATAAATACACACTCGCAATGGGGGAGAGGGGAGAACAGCCTACACATAACTGAAGATGGATTTATTCCAGCCTTTGCTATAAGGCTGAAGGCTGGGAAGCCAAATCCCTCTCTCCCAGGGTTTCATTAGCTGGGAATGGCTTTCTAACGAGATTTACACAATCTAGCCTGGAGCCTACACATTTTGCTCCGCACCCAGAGACAATAACAACAGGGAGCTAAGGAGATGCCTTCTTTTTCTCTGGTCACCCATAATTCAAGACTGTTACACTGCTGCCATCAATGTGATTACACAGAGCACAAAAATAAAATAAAAACCTGCCTTTCTATAGCATTAAGTCTCCAATTTCAACTGACCCAAGCCAGGAAAATTTATAGTTATGGGGACCACATTCAGTCTATTAGGAAAGGCTAGGAAATTGCCAGCTGGGATCTAAATGACATTCTCACCTTTCCTTCCACCGGCCCGGAGCCCAGCTGGGGCGAGCAGCACCGCTGCCATACAGCATTCCAGTCCCCCATCCCTGCGGACATCACGGAAGGGGACCGGGGGGCTACTTCAGGGGGCTCCTTCTGCATGCGGGGTGGTGGCAGGTGGAACTGTGTTCCCAAGCCCCACTGCACCCCTGTAAGGACAGGGAGACCCCTAAGCTGACCGTCCCCTTATGCACTTTGATGGATCAAGGTCCTTTGTTGGACAGGATGCAGTTTTTTCTGGAATGGCGCATCCTCTGCTGCAGCGAACCCACACCCATACAAAGCCTAAAGCCAGACTCCCCGATACCCAGCTCCTGCCTCACCGGGATGCTTCTCCCACCAGTTCAACGCTTCCCCCAGCATCCCGCTCGGATGAGATGACAGGGACTGAGCTGGGCCCCAGCCCACCAGCCTGGACCACGCACACCAAAAGCAAAGACCTAAAATGGAAAAATCCAGCCTGTCTTTGACTAACAACTGGAGTTTGCACACTCCTCTCCGCAGTCACAGGAATGCTGTTTCTGGCAGTTTCTCCAATAACGCTATTCTAGTGTGGTCAGCTCTTTCTGGATGGAAGGATTTTAAGCAAATTCTTTTTGTGGGCAGGACTGTCAGCTCACTCACACAAAGGCCCAGCCACACGAGGAGGAGTTATTTTTTAACACCCATCCTCCCTTCTGATTCCTCCCCAAATAAAAAAAAAAAAAAAGTACTTATCGTCGTGTTCTTATGGAGATATTAATAGCACCCAAGACACTGACAGTTGCCTGCCTGTGAGTCACTTCTTGAAGGGATGGGGAAAAGCCTGCCACAACTGCGGCTTGTTAGGAGACAATGAAAATATCATTCATGAACCGTAGTGCTAAATATCCTTATTATGGCACATTAGAAGGAGGACGCTCACGTGTGTAGCGCATGTCCAATGCAGCTGGGTCTACCAGGGGCTGACCCCATTACAGAGCCTTTGCCTGGACAACCAGCAAGAGAAGAAGCTGGCAGGCAGCAAGCCTTTACCAAATTCTACCTCAAATGTCAGTTGACTTTGGCGATTTTGGTTTTGATTTCTATCATGGAACGCTCTGGAGTCCACAGCAGTGACCAGGATCATTAAACGTGTCACTAAGAGAGCAAAGGGCACGTCCCTGCCTCCGACAGTCTTCTGGGTCACTGTGACCCCAGGCTGAGGCAGCACGGAGCCCACCAACACGTGCATCCGTCTCCGCTGCTGAGAGACCCGCAGCGCTTGGGTCTTGTTTCTGGACCCTCGTACTACTCAAATCTTCTTATTTCTCCACTGCTGGTCTGGGATTCCAAATGGGTCTTTTAATTCAATTATTTGAAAAGCATCTCTGATGTCTTGACAACCTAATTTGGTCTCCTCCAGGTCTTTCAATACCACGTGCGGGAGAGCAGCAGGCACCATCTCGCCCACGTGACGCGCTCGCAAGGCAAGTCGCTCCAGCTCTCTGAGCACTCATCTCAATTTCTATTTGAAAGGAAACATGAATACTAATTAAACAGCCATAAGGGCACAGAGCAGAT
This sequence comes from Burhinus oedicnemus, assembly GCA_008921705.1. Taxonomy (NCBI): domain Eukaryota; kingdom Metazoa; phylum Chordata; class Aves; order Charadriiformes; family Burhinidae; genus Burhinus; species Burhinus oedicnemus. Next base: position 1,266,326 of record VFFE01007112.1, on the reverse strand, counting down.
AAATATGTGTTGCAAGAGAAACTGGAGAGACACACTCTGAAGTGGAGCCAGGGAGGGGAGGAGGCAATGTGTCACTGTTTTTCGTGGCACAACTTCAGAATAGCGCTCATCACTTAAAATACTCCTATAACCCAGCAAACCCGGTGTCACACGAGCGTGCTGGACTTCCTTTACTGCCTTAAAACCTTCCTCCTCCTCCACCGCGACATGCATGGCTGCTCTGACTTCAGTAATACGCCTTTGAAACAATATTTTGCTCCATCTGAAGGCCGGGTAGAGCAGTATTTACGTGCCAGCTTCCAGCACGCTCCGAACCGCCCGTGCCAACTCCTCTGCAACTGAGCAGCCCTCTGGGCTGCAGTCTGCCGACTGGAAGGATAACGAGCATCTGAAGCTTAATCTTTTCCTGCCACCTCTTAGATTAAGAAAAAAACAACCAAAACACACCACCACCACCAGTTTTTGTCTAACAAAGAAAGGTGAGCAATCACGGTAGGAAGACTGGATTGAAGAGAGTGGCCCTGCCTCTCTGTTCAGCCCTTCACAAACACAGCACAAACCTACTGGTTGAGCCCCGACTCGGGTTAGTTTTAAGCACAAAATACTCTGCCTGGCTTTGTCCACACAGACAAGGAGCAGCTGAAATTGGTGACGCTGTTCTGTAAGTACTTGGGAAGGACAGAGCTACGGAGATGCTCCACACAACACAGGCACTTCAAGACAGAAACGGCAAAATCCCACTTGAGCTTCATTTTTTGCCATCAAAACCAACAGTTTGGCCCTACCAGAGTTCAAGCAGGTTTGGAGGAAAAAGAAAAAGTTCCCAGCCTGGGAAGAAGAAAACCCCAGAATCTATTAATATTCACAGGTGTAGCTTGGCAGCTACAATGCACACGAAATCTCATTTGAAACCCGAGGGCTGCCACGACGGATCAACCTATTGCTCAGTCAAGCCTGGAAACACGCCGCCGGCTACGGCCACGTCCAGCTGCTTTGCCAGGATGGGAACATGCTGCCGAGGACCCGGCCAGCTGTGCGGCACTGCGGCCTCCACCACGCCGGCACTGCCTTCAAGGAGCATCCCCCTTCGTGACAGGCACTTGGGGATTTACTGATGAAGGTTAAATGCTTTCAAAGTGATTTTGTGCACTGAAATCGCCTGTTTATGAAGATTTTTTTTTTTTTTAAGGGCACATTTCTAAGAGTCCGTATGACTAACTGCAGCTGGGAAGGTGACGCTCACATTGATGAAGACTTTGTAAACTATTTGTCACTGCAAACCATGACTGGTGCCTTCTCTTCCTACATTCACCTCCCTGTGACTACGGAGCACCGAACTGAACGGCGATGAAATGAAGAATGGTCCTTTGTTAAGGGACTAAGGATTTGGGAGGTTTCAGTTCAATTTCTTCCTCTGCCACAGATTTCCTGTGTGACTTAGGATAGGTCACGTAGCATCTCCATGCTTCAATTCCTCATCTAAAACGTGATATTGCTGCTCCATCTCATAGGGCTTTGGGGAGGATAAATCTGTTAGCAGATAGCAAAATGTTCACAGGCTGGTGGTGTTTGCTGCAAAAAAGCCAGTGAAAATTAGGCAGCTGTGATAACCGAACGGGCAGGTAAGCACAGAGGAAAAAGAACGAGGGAAAACAACAATCTCCCCATGCAAGAAGCACTTTCTAAGCTTGATTACAATAAAAACGATTTCTTTTACAGCCACACAAAAACCTTCAGGACCCCACTGTTGTTTCCCCTCACGCAGCCCAGCAAACTTGGCAAGGGAAGTCCGGAGCAGAGCCCTGGGCAGGGCTGGGGCTGGCACGCAGAGGGCTCCCCCCGGCGCAGAGGGGAGGCCAGAGTGTTTAGTCTGCCGGGCACATTCCTGGGTGCTGCTAAAATAAATAGAAGATTATTAATGGACGTCCTTTTCCTCACTAGCATGGGCCAGAAATGCCAGAGTTAAGTGGCTCCCAAGGACGGCGCAGGGAGGGCAGGAGGGACCCTCAGGGAGGGAGGGAGCCCCGGGGCTGGAGGGGTTTCTTGCTTAGACAGCTCTGGCCAGGAGCTGTGCCGGGTTTGGTGCTCAGGATTTTCATTTAGGATGCTAAACTTCCAGAAGCTTCCCAGGCTTCCCTCTGTACCCACGGTCTGGCACGCTCTAGAAAAATCTCAACATTTTTTCACTACAGCGAAGTTTTAACATTTTGCCAGGGAAGGAGGAGGGAAAGCGAGAACAAAACCCGCAAACAGTTGTTTTTCTGCTTTCAACCAGCCTTAACTTTTCTATTTAGTCCCAGCTTGAAACACCATTACAGCCAGTTCCCCTGGGGCACTTCCATCACTTGCAACCTATCTGGAATCCGCAGGAACTTTTTTTCTGAATGCTTCCAAACTTTTCAAATAGTTTGGTGGGAATCTGTTTTAAAGCCAAATACTTGTTGGGGTTACAGCTGTGCCAGTGGGACTGGCCTAAGGGTCCTGCTGGCTGCGTGCATGCAGAGGGTTGGGCTGGGTCTCGCACTGCATTTTTTAGCCCTGCTCATTTCCAAATTATTGCAGGAATCTGTGTTTGTAGCTGTATTTCCCTCGACCGATCTGAAATTAAACCAAAAAATACAGATACGGAGAGCCAAAACCCAGCCAATCTGGTTTTGCAGAGCTTTTCAGAACCTTGAGAGGATGCTCAGAGGTTAAGACTGAGGGCAGATCTGAACTCCCTTCAATCCTTCTGCACCTTTGAGCCACAGAATTCAGTGTGGCGCTAATACTGAGGTTCAAGGATGAGCCAGGAGCCAAGCCCGGAGAGATGGCTCTCAGCTGCTCCCCATCCCTCCCCGACCACCAGAGAAGGTGCCGCACTGTCCCGAGCCTCCCAGGCTCCGAGGGGCACGTGCAAGCCTGTGCCCAAGGGCAGCGAGTGCCGCGTGAGGCAACTTGCCGTCCTTCCTCGCAGAGTCCTCAGGTCTGAGCTCACAGGAGAAAGATTCAGCTGGGCAAGTGCCTGCACATCATCTGCGCTTACTTCCTGCAAACTTCATAATAATAAAGCGATACTCTATACCGTATCCCTTTTTCCATTTCACCCTTCACTGGATCATTTTATGCATCTATTCCCATTGCTAATTCAAACTAATTAAAGTATAAAATAGAATAATTTGTGCAATTTCAGAGCTCCCCTCACCATATTGTGAGTTATGTTTCTTTTTTGTTAGCGCCCGGTGTGAACAATTCCCCTCCTCACCGGCTGAATAGCCGCCAAACTCATTTGCTGAGAAGACAAAGTGTTACAGCAGCGTAGGAAGGGGGGGAAGAATAAAAGTTTAAAAAGCTCTAGTAGAAAGAGGAGTCTGAGGTTTGCTTTTAAATTTCATAGCCGAGCACTGAGTGTGAAATTTCAGATTTCTCCTTCAAGTAATTTTCTCTCTTGGGAATACAGTTCTCTCCCTCTCTCATCGCTCCTACCAAGGACAGGAGACCTGTGTCCGTCTGTCCGTCCAAACATGCAAATCCTGCCGCAAATCCACAGCTCCGCAGCACTCCCTGCATCGCTCGAACTCGGCCATGAACATTAGCACCATCCGCAGAGATGCACCAGAAACCTCCGCTTGCTTTCGACATGGGGTAGGGCTGGTGGCATCAAATCCGGAGGGACGTTAGACCTTCCCGCAGCTATGGAGGATGTCAACTGTCCCCTTGCAAACACCCGACCCACTGGTGTGCTGAGGAGGAGGAGGAGGAGGTGTGTGGGTGTGTATGTGCGCGTACGTGCACCTAAGGGAAATTCTGGAAATATTTCAGGACTGTGGTTGCTTGCCTGAAAGTTAAACAATAGGTCCGTGGAAGAGGAGGAATTGGAAAGGGAAGCAAACACCAAAGCAAGCACACGGGAACCCTGTGGCTGTGACTGGCAGGGGAAAAAATAGACTAATACAAAGTAAAAACAAAGCAAAACAAACAAACCCTGAAAGCAAACCTAGCAAGCACTTGAAAGAAACATTTGTATGAGCAAGGTCTAAAACAGAAAAATTTTTTTCTAAAATAGACATTTAGAAAAAACAAACCCACCCACCCCAAAGTTTTCACATTGGGGCATTTTTTACCACTTCTTCCAGGAAAGTTTACTTTTCAAGTATTCGTTTTAACTCCGTGCCCTTGAATGCTGGACCACGGGTCCGTACATCAGTCTCGGCGGGCTGCGCGGCTGCAGGAACGTGCTGGAACCAGCCTGGACACCGAGGCAGCAGCCCCACTGCGGCCAGAGCTCTGCACGCCTGACAAATGGACTGCCAGCAGGGCAGGAAAATGAGACAGCAGGCTGTCCCACCTGGCCGGGCTGGGGCTTTCTGCGGTCAATTGATGTTAATTAACACATCCTTCTTGTCAGGTAAATATTGGTAATGATCTCAGACAAGTTTTTAGCTGAATTTCTTAATTATTCCTAATTGACTACAGGGAGGAAAGTGGAAAACAAACCTGCATCAACTCATGAATTTTAGGGGACTGTAGCATGAGCAGGTGGTGGTGGAAGAGGACGGCACGGAGCGGGTTCAAACCTCCCCGTGGAGCGCAGACCTTCCTCCAGGGCAGCAGCTCCGCTGCAGCAGGGACCACGCTGCTCCGGGGGGATGCTCTCCCCATCCCACGCTCCCTCTTTCATCCCCGTACTCTACTCCCACCTTGCCCCAGCTTATGGCTATTTCATGCCTTTCTGGCAGTGGTCCTGGGGGAACCCGAGTTCCAAGTGCGTTTACGCACCCCAACGCGCTGGAGCAGCCGGAGGTCCCAGCCAGGCTGGTGACACTGAGGGTCATAGCAAGCCCCCGCCAGGCGAGCCGCGCACGGGGACGATGCATCCCGCTGCACCCACAAATACCTGCGCCGGCGCAGGACGGCTGGGTGGAGTCGTTCATGGGAGGTAGGATTTTGGACACCTCTGGTGGGATTCAGCTGAGCCATTTTCCCTGTCCCAGTGGTTCAAACTTTGCCAAGATTATGTCCAGCTAACTGGCTGTTCAACTAGCAGATAACGTAGTTAAAAATTTAATCAGTTCATTTTTTCCCTCTTGATGACTCCAGACCCTTTTATCCACATCTCTTGCATTTTTTATTGTGTTTTCTCAGTTCTTTTCAGGACACCATCAGTATTTACAGCCTCGCTACTCCACAATTGATGGACTTTCTTGTTTTTCTCAGCCCTCACTCCAATTCCAACCTCTTCTAAATCATCCGGGCAGCCCCCGCCTGCCTCCCTCTCAATCAGCATCCAGAAAGTTCAGTCCAAAGCAAAGCAGTTTTCACCAGGACTTAAACATCTCGGGGTTACAGGACAGGGAGCCGTGCAACAAATTATCCCGAGAGACTCCCGCAGATCTGCAGCTCCTGACCCAGGGGCATTTGCAAAGCAAATATTTCACAGCTAACGGAGCAGGCTAAAAGGCAGGTTCTTTACCCAAAGCCACAATGATGTATATGGAAGAGGGAGGGAGGAACTTCCCTTGGTGGAAAAGCAACAGGTCTGAGGGAGCTCCGGCAGCACTGCCCGTTCCCTCCGTCCTCCGTGGAGTGAGGGGCCAGCAGCACGCGCCTGCGAGATGCTCATAGCCAGGTCAATACTGGTCATACTGGTCAATGCCCCCCCCAGTGCTGATGCACGCACAGTAACGATGTCGTAAAGCACTGCTCCTCGCCGGTTAAGAGACAAGGCTGGGATAAAGTGGCTGCAGGCACATAAAACCGCCCCTTCCACCTCTTCCATCCCAATAACCTTCAGCCTCCCCAGCAGCGAGCGCTGGCCTCCTCCCAGCGCCCGGTGGCCATCACTTACAGCGGCTCTGCCCTCCCTGCTGCCGTGCCCTTCTCGCCACCACGTGAGGGGAATCTTTAGGGGCCGGCATTAATCTTCGCTGCCTCCCACCAAGCGACAGGCAGGAGCGCAGCTCCGCTCGTAACACTCTGCATAAGGGTTCTCTGAACTACATCAACGGAGTATAAAAACGTCACATCGGCCACAAGAAATTGCTTAGGTGCGATTGCTTAAGGTGACTGCTCACTTAAAACCAACAAAAAGTCAGCCTGCACCCTCTAAACCCCCCTTGCCTCCCCCTAAGGCACGGTTACTCTGCAACGGGCATGGAGGGGCTCAGCATCACACACGGCTCAGCATCACGCACGGCTCAGCATCACGCACGGCTCAGCATCACGCATGGCTCAGCATCACGCACGGCTCAGCATCACACATGGCTCAGCATCACGCACGGCTCAGCACCATGCACGGCTCAGCATCACACATGGCTCAGCATCACGCACGGCTCAGCACCATGCACGGCTCAGTATCACGCATGGTTCAGCACCACGCACGGCTCAGCATCACACATGGCTCAGCATCACGCACGGCTCAGCATCACGCATGGCTCAGCACCACGCACGGCTCAGCACCACGCACGGCTCAGCATCACGCACGGCTCAGCATCACGCACGCAGGCAGACCGGCCACGGAGCATTTGGTACCCGCTAGAGGAGCAAAGGATTCCTCAGTACATCTCAGGCTACAGAGGTCCATGGCCCTCTGAGCTCTCTTGCGCTAATTGATGTTATCCGCGTTTCACTGGGTGATTATGAGTTATTATTTCTACCACGGGAATGGTGAGGTTCCCAGTCACGGAGCAGGATGCCGCTCTGTTACAGACTGTATAAAAACAGAATGAAATCATCCCCCTGTGGCAGAATTAACCACCAAAGTAACTATGGATGAGCTGAGAGCAGGATTGTTTCTGAGGCAATGAAATGTGCAGGGATTTTGGAGGATGCTTACGGAAGATGAATTTTTGCATCTGCGACGTCCTGGCCAGGTATCTCATTAGGAAGGTGCCGCTTCACCCATCAGGGAGCAGACCCGCATCGCATGACCTCAGCACTTCATCAAACTATTTTACGTGATTAGCACAAACAAGTGATAGATCATTAGCTGTCAAAAAGCGTTGGAAAATAAAGGAGAAAAAGCATGTCTTCACCCAGTGTGTCTGCAGGGGTGGAAGAGGCAATGGGAGGAGGGGGGGTGCCTGCTCTGGGGTCCGGCTCCTCTGCACCTCCAGCACCCTGCGCCCATCGCGCCTCCTGCACCCACCCCCCTGCAGTCGGGGCTTACAGCTCTGCGGTGGGGAAGGGAACGGAACTGTTGGGCCATGTTTCTCTTCACTAGCGCAGGGATATTCCTTCCAACAAGCCCTGCAAGTATTTTGATCACGCTGCTTTAAATTTCGTGTTTATAGCCCTTGATTAGGCGGTGAAATCTTTTGGAGACGGCAATCCCTGCCCCGGTGCCTGCCACGCATTTGATTGAGCCTCCGCTCACTCCCAGATTAAAAATAACAAAATTTGTTCTTCTATCAAGAGCTGCAAAAATCTTTGGCCCCAATTCCGCTGATGCTTATATCATCTCCGTGCTGCAGTATGCCCACCGATTCTCGCAGGGTTCGCCCGCGGCTGCTGAAGGTGTACGTGGGAGCAAGGTCAAACCTGCCGCAGGTGAGACCGGGGCTGCCACAGCCTGAACTCGCCCTGCGCAGGGGGCTGCCACCGCGCAGGCATAAAATTGCTCTCGTCCTACAGGGCTTATTTAATTGAAATGCACTGAGCTTTCATACACTAAAAAAAAAACTCCTACCGTCTCCCTGACGCACAGACAATTAATGCTTCAGGACTAAATGCTAAAGCCACTTTACTCAATATAACCAGCACTTTTCCTTTAGTCTTTCCCTCTGAAAGCAGGAAATTGGAGGTTTTCTGCACAGGCAGGGGCCGTTGGTGCGGGCTCCATGACGGACCCACCATTAAAATGGGGAGATTTTTAAATCTGGGGGCTCTTGGTGGCCCCAAGACATTTGTCACTGGTTTTGTCCTGCACTGCCATTAACCCCTCACCTGCTGCTTGATGGCGGGGGGGGTCCCACCCTGGGCGCACCCCCACCTCTCACCATCTCAGCAGAGGTCAGCGAAGCAGCCGCTGAGCCCGTCACAGCAGCACCGCTACCGATTCCACTTCAGTATTTTATTTTGTGGGAGTTTTTTTTCCTGACAGAAACTGTTAATTGAATTTGTCTGCCCGCAAAAAACAAGAGGCAGCTCACGCTGGGCACCGGCTGAGAAGAGCCACGGTGCAAGAACTCTTGCCACAGCCGTGCCGGACCCCAGCGCCGACCCCCTCGCAGCACCCGTGGCTATTTCGGTCGGAGGGGATGGCGTAGCTCTGCCAACTCTGACGGCCCTGCTGCTGTTCCCGGCCTGGCACCCCACGTACCCCCCCAATGCAACGCGTCTCCATCCCAGCAGCATCTCGCGCTACCCGAGCCTTGCTCAGCTTGTGGGCAGAAATGGTGTTTGCTTGCTAGAGCGACACTGAGAAATTAATTTGTGCTTTAAATAGGCAGGGTCGGAATCGTTTCTCTTTTGCCATAAGAGCTATTTGAAACCAGGTGCAGCGGGAAGAGAGCCTGTGCAAGCTCCTAATAAGCACTCTTAAATCATGTGGTTAAAGAACTCGGAATAAGTGGCTGGAAGCAAAGTTTCTTTATCCTTCTCTCCCCCGGACTGGGCTGCGCAACTGTTGCTTCTGTGCTTTGTGGGAGTGAAATCAAATGTCAAATATTCTGCTTTGGAAGAAGTTGGCAAAGAAACATGAAAGGCTGAGGGAGAGCTCGAAAGGACTGCGGATAAATTGGAGCGAGGCACAGACAGGGCTGGGACAGGAGCCAGGGGGAGCGGGGAAGGACTGTGCCTACAACCACAACTCCAGATTTCAGGATGAAGCAACTACTTTGCCTAATGCATTTCAGCATAAAGCTGATCCTAGCCGCTGCTCGCGCAGGAGGAAGACGAGCTTCATACCGCAACGTTACATCTGCTCTTTGTTGGGAAGCATCCACACATCTCAGTTCATTCGGCATAGTCAGTCCAACACAGAGCATCGCGTCTCATCGCCCGTCTGTACCTAACGCCGCAGCCGCAAGAGCTCCAGACCCGCTACCGACCAGTACTGGGGAGCACACATTTCTTAGCTGAATTCCACAAACAAAACTCATTTTTGGAAAGCTGTGTTTTGACATAGGCATGTATCTTGTTTCTTTCTCAGCCTACATTTAAAATCACAGGCTCCGGACAATCCTCCCCCAGTACGTTAACATGCAGCAGATCGACGTTAAGAACAGCTGCTCTCTATGTCATTTTACTGTGGCAGAATTTCATTTTGTTCCAGATTTCAAGACTTCAGAAGACAGTTTTACTGTATATTCTCAGTAATTCTGAGGGCACTTCCCACCATTTACAGCCTCAGCCCTCTGAAGCTGGTGGACCTTTCTCCTTCTCTTGGTACTGACCTTTTTTCAATCATCGGGCTCCTTCGCAGCCCTCAGGAAAAAATATAGTCGCCCCTCCACTTTGCTGAACTATCACATTGCCAGGATAAGGGCAGTGGGGTCATAGGAGCTGACAAAATCCATATGTAACGGCACGCCGGGACTTCTGGACCCAAAGCACGCAGCTCTACAAGGGCAAAAGGCAAATCCTGCAGTGAGTCCAGCAAGGAAGGAGGGATCGCGTCCCCCCGCTCCTGGAGTCTCCCCCACAGCAAATGCTTTGCCAGAGCTGGAAATGGAATTAACGTTCCAGGAATATTTTATTATTTGCTAATTCTCTTCACATCTTTTTGTTTCACAATTAAGCAAATTAGCACTTTGATGAATATTAAGATGCTCTCGCCTCATAAAAGATGAGTTGGAGGCATTCCCACTGGATTTTCCTCCTAAGGAAAACAGTTCCTCAACTGTTTGAGATACACACTGGATCGTTTCCTCCCGGATGAGAGCACAAGGAGCACACGGCTCCCGGAGAAAATGACCACAACAGTAACATCTCAGTAAAATGATTTGATTTCAAAGTTTGCATAGATCCTCATTATTACCATCTAATCCAAATCCAAGCTGGAATGGGATCCTAAATTTGTGGCTGTTCATGGCGGTTGCTGTCACTGAGTTGCCATAACAAGCATATAATGCCTTCTTTAACCACAGCAATTCATTCAGTTAAGTCTTTTAGCAGGAAGAAAACTTTGCACTCTTTTAACGTATTTACTCCCTGGCTTTAAATAACTTTATACCCAAGCTAAGCGTTTGCCAGTTTTTTTGTTTTGCTACAGGTTAGCCAAACAGTTTTGCTGGCTTTGGGAGGAGCCGTACGCTCCCTGGTGCAAGGCGAGCTGTTGGGAGAGCTGCTCGCTCTCTGTCTCCATCAGTAGATCTTCAAGCACTTCCACCGACACCTTTCCACAGCATCTCTCTTGGAGCAGGTGGGAGGGAGGACAGATATCCGTTTACCAGCAGACGTGGAAAGCTGTCAGTGACCAGAGGGTTAACTCAACACAGAACAATTTAATAGCATCCAGGCATCTTCAGATGCAACCCTTCTCCTGTCCGCACCACCCACAAGGCACCAGCTCTATTAATCTGAATTACACAGTCGTGATTAATAGCCAATAAAATGCTCAACGGAGTCAGTGAACCCAGAAGTCTGGCTTAATGGTGGGGACTTCAAGTGTTTTCTTGTCTCACAGAAGAACAGAAGGTCCCAGACTATTTACATTGTACTAGTTCCCCTAAGCAACAGACTCCTGTGGCCCGTTGGCCATAAATTCCCATCACAATCATTTCAGTTTTGCTTTCTACAGTCTAGTCCCTCTTTGCAGAGCAGGAGTTTATCCTGCTCAGAAACAGGCTCAGAGGAAGGGCCATGTGGACAGTAAAGGGTGGTGAGTCCCAGAGACACCGGCACAAGCTGGGAGGTGGTGCCCCCATCCCGGGCTCTCCCTCTGGGATGCTGTGTGATGGCTCACGGGGGTGCCGGGTGAGATGATGCTCTCACTCCTGAGACCTGCCTCGTGGGTTTGCCAGTCGCAGGGCAGAGTTTCTGTGATGAAACCGTCACCAAAGAAATCGCCTCCCGGGAATGAGAAGCTGTCCCTAGGCTGCAGACTTCAGCAGCTCAGGACTCACGTCTGTTAACCCGTCTGCCCTGGTCAGAGCACTGTGAACGTGCGGATGTATTCACCCCCCCATGCTATAAGCTGTACAAACACTAATGAATTTTCCTTCTAATACAATGGTATAATATAGGAAAAAACTACTCCCATTTTTAAAATGAGAAATTATGGTAAAGATTACATGATTCGCTCCTGATTACATAGAGCCAAGAAGGGACATTCACTATGCCGGGGGTGCGGGTCGCCCCGCAGACCAGCACCCCGAGCAGCGCAGCGTGCCTGCAGGCAGGGACAGCAGGCGGCAGGGCAGGGACAGCAGGCAGGGACAGAGGGCAGCAGGCAGGGACAGAGGGCAGCAGGCAGGGACAGAGGGCAGGGCTGTCCCGGGGTGGGCAGCACCTCCAGGGCGGCAGCGGAACTGGCAGGGCAATGGATGGCGCAGCGCAGACTCAGTGTTAACGTTGCTGCCACGGCACCTTCCCACACCACCTCTGTGCACTAGCAGCACTCGCTCGCCACCAACTTAAAATATACCGGTAAAAAAATAAATAAAGGCAGCATAAAGGACGCTCAGACAAAACTAGGCAAAACCGCAGCCTGCCAGCCTCGCTGCAGGGAGCGAATCTGTAATGCTGGTGGGTCAGCGTCTCGTTATCGAGGCAAGGATGGTTCAGAGCCCCAAACCACATTTCCTCCGCAGCAGCTCAGTTCCGTTTCCGCTTCCTGCAGACAAGAGCGAGCGGCACAACTCTCTCCCCTGTGCACTGATGACAACCTCTGGGCAGAAGCAGCTAAAACCGAGCTTCTGCTGGTGCTCCTTCTACCCGTATCGATCTCCGCACCATGGGGCTCAGCACACCACCTCAGCTCTGTGTGCTCCAACAACACACTCCTTATGGAAGGAAGCCACAGCCACGGAGGTACGGAAGCAGATGCCTTACCTGTCGCTCTGACATGACGTACAGATACTTCTGATCGATGGAGAAGGCCATGTCTCGAAGGACTGGGCTCCCGTCCTTGAAAACTGTCACCATTTCATACTGAATTCCACCATGGGGAGGACCATCTGCTCGGATCTGGAAGAAGCACAAACAGATTACAGGTGATTTCATAGCAGCCAAATTCCAATTTTATTTTGGGGGTGGGGAGTGAGGGGAGGATGACAAGGTAGGAAAAGGAATCTAATTCAAAAATCTCAGCTCACAACCTGGAGACAGAGCAAAGAGCTGGCAAGCAACATGCACGCACAGAAGTTAAAGCACAGGCTCCTTCTCCACTGAGGTTGATGTGATTTCCCCAATCCATGAGAAATAAGGAGAAAGTTTTGCGGTCACAAGGGGAGCACACAGCCTGTCAGCGTGCTACGACTGACCACAGGCATCCAAGAGTAACAAAGATTGTAAACTTTTCAGATTCTTTCCAAAATAAGCCTGAAAGAAGACCGCAAGACTCCACAGGCAGCACAACAAAGCCAAGGTACAGCAGAGATGTGTTTTTTTCTCCAGATGCATAAAGAATGAGACTCGGACAACCTCCATCACCTCTTGCTGCCGCAGAAGCCTCCTACAACACCAACTCTGCCTAAAAATTTGGAGATGCTGCTGCCACCCCATTACTTTCAAATTCGCAGGATTCAGCAAGGCGAAGCCAGTCCATCCCGTGCTGCTGAGCGAGCAGAGAACTAACACGGCAGCCGTACGGCTTGTGCACTCTGATGGGCTCCCAGCATCCATCCACTGCACCAAAAGACAATCCCTGCTCCTTCCTGCAGGAAAACCTGCCCAAGCTGTGACAAATCCCATCCCTGCCAGGAGCGGTTGCTGTTGAGGATATGCCATCTCTTCCAAAATTTAATAATTTATGGCCTTGGGGGCTGTGCAAGGGGAAGGGAGGAGGATAAACAAACAATTTACATTGTCTTTCCTACCAGGATTTGCATATTTGAATAGCCATTTGATTGCAACATGGTGTCTACATAGCTGAAAACACTGGCAACCGTCAGGCAGGGAGACGAGAGCAGTCAGGCGAGCCAAGGGCTCGCTGGAGCCGCGGCCGGCCCCGTGGCTCACAGCGACAGCGATGCTGTAGACGGGGGCCGGGAACACGCTCTGCACGGGGGGTGTTGTGCAGCACGTGCACGCTGCCCGGCGAGGAGAGGGACGCACGGGGGACTGCCCGTCCCTGGAAAAACCTCTTATCACAAAGATGCCATCTGCTGCAGCCTCATGCCGAGCTGTCTTGCCGCATCCCGTTTTGCTGCTCGATTACTCCCTGCCTGGCTGCGCTACGGAGGAAGAGGCATGAAGAACCGGCTTTGGACAAGTCTAAGCCTTCAGAAGAGGCAGGATGGAGCAGCAGAGAGGGACGTCTATTTTTTCTGGTTCACGTCCCCAGGAGGTAAGAGAGCAGGTTGTTAAGCATCTTAAGATCTATCTGAGAAATGTGCCACTCCAGCTGGAAATATGAGGATATCTTCACACTCATACAGGAGAGATGCTCCCCTGCACCCTCCTCCAGATAAATCCTCTTCTTGGAAAGAGCCCTGATGCCTCCTGCCATGTAAAGACGTGTTGGGTACAAAAGCACATTTATTTTCTGGATTTCTCTCTTTTCTCCTCACCTTCTGAGTTTTTAGTGATACAAAAGAACACCAGATGTGAATCTGAGTGGTCCGGTTTAACACCCATAGCCAGACGCAGGGAGCCTCTGGCAGGATTACACAGGCAGCCCAAGCCTGGACCAAAAGCCCTGAACTTTCAGAAATTAAAATCCAAAAAAGAAGGCAGAAGGTCAAATTCTGCTTTAGTTACACCTGTGTGAATTAGGATACTTCATTGCCTTCATGAAATACTGAGAACTAGAGGCAGGTTGAGACCAGTATGAGACCAGTGCCTTGCTGGGTTGTTGCAAACCCGAGCGACCTGCGCTGCTTCCAGAGCCACCGCCTGGCACGTACCACTGCCACCTCCTGCACCAGCCTGCACCGCAGACACAGGGACAAGGCTGCAAAATCACCTGAGGGAAAAATAGCAGGGACATTGTGCTGTCAGGGACACACAGCCGCTTCCATGCAAACACCTGATTAATGGCCAAACGGGAATGGAAACACCGGACATGAAGGATCAGCAGCCTTTCTGAAAAACAACTGTTTTTCAGAGTTCCCTCGGGGCACCAGCAGCTCGTTAAATTGAGCTTCTTTCTAGTAATGAGGTCAGACAGGGCTAATAAAGAGAGATACCACTGGACAAGCCTTGTGCAGGCCAATTCCAACTGGGAATTGTGGCTCTAGGCTGGAGACAGCACCATGTGTGTGATGGCTCCTCCAGCCTGGACAAGTGCTTGGAGCTCTGCCTGCCACGGGTGTCTTTGGACACAGCCGGAGCCCTGCATGGGGTGCTGGGTGCTGCCTGCACCCTTCCTGCCTCCCCCATAGGCAGGAGGAGCAGCCCGAGGTCTCTCACTGAGCCTGTCAAGGTGAGATGGCTCCAAGTTACTCAGAGACCACCGGACAAGAGGAGAGCAGAGCCCGCTGCTCTCCTGTCCCGCACGCTGTGGTGTTTTATATCCACTCAGGTATCCCACAGCTCTGTGTCCGGAGCACAGTGCCTGGGCATACCGAGGAGGAAACGCACCCACTGACACCAGGATGCTCCACTACATCTCTTCCTAAGGGTTTGGTTTCCATGACAACAAATGATGATGTCAGACAAGAAGAATGATGATTCCTGTGAATGCGGAAGAAGAAAGGGATCATCTCCACGGCAGGAAGCTTCTTGTTGACGTTTGGAGACAGAAATAATCCCTCTGCCTAACTTATGGGTGCCCTTCTAGTGCTGAACAACTACTGACCCATCACTACAACAGCGGCGTGGTACCAACCCTACAAGTCTGGGTTCATCCCCCAGCGCAGGCGCCAGGCACAGTGATGCAGGAGAAGGAAGGGGTGGGACATGGGGCTGGGCTGCTGGTGGACGTGTTTCTTTACGTCCCCCTAATTCTACCAGGTTTTCTTCTCTCACAACATGATGATAGGGTAAAGAAAGGCTTAGGAGAAAGACACGGAGGGAAGCGGTGCAGATCAGAATGGGTGGGAGCACAGCAAAACAGGGAGCAGGAGGGTAAGGGAAGAAGCACGTCGGTGCGATGGAAACCCGAGGTGTCCGGGACCAGAGGTGCGTCCAGCCACCTGAGACACAGCAGAGACCAGGAGGACAGATCACAGGCTCGCACCCTTGGACGTGAATCGAAGCCATTTAGGACAGACACAGCGCTTTCCCCAATCACTTTTGATGGATGTTTACAAATATGGCTTGAAAAGCGCCTAACGACATAATCTGCAAATCCAGGGCCAGCGAAGCACCCCGCATGAGGAGGCAGAGCACTGCTCCGTTCAGGGAAGTGCAGCCCTTCAAAGGCACAGCGCAGATCCGTGTGTCTAATACCCCCACAATACAGACTGCAGGCATAAGCTCTGCGTTATCTTAAGAGATTAGCAAAACACCATATTGTGTCACGTATATGTTGCAGTGTAGCACCCGTGGCGATAAGTGTATGAGCCATTCAAGGACCTAATATGACATGAAGCTCCAACATACCTATTGTACTAAAGTTTCTGTGAGGTATTTTGCCCAGCTTATGCCAGAGCTAGATACATCTGGATTCCCTTCCAGTTCTTCCCAACAGGCTCCCATTAGAAGACATTGAATCTCTTTGTAGGAACTTTCCATGAGTAAATTACCTGTCTGTTTTCATTATGAGTGTTTCAATGAGGCTGGCTCATGATGAAATGCCTGGTGCCAGAAAAAACAGCTGAATAAGTCCATGCATGGACTGATTCCCCACCCCGGATCCTAGATGCAAGGCCACCCATTAACTCCTGAAGAACCGCAGCTTCTCCCCACACACAAAGGCACCTCATAGGAGATGAGTCCCAAAGCACCTCTCTGCTGGCTGCCCCACTCTGCACGAAATGGCCTGTGGAGGCATGGGATGGGATCCTGAAATGATGCTCTTGGCCAGGAGGAGCAAGGCACTGGCTGAACATGCTTATCTTTGTATGCAACGGTGACAAAGTGAAAAGCCCAGTCAACCCTAGAGCCTTAAGACTGCTCCTTTCATGCTAGCATTTCTAGCCCTTCAGGGTGAATACTATCAAACAACACCGCATTTGTGTAAAATGGACGTTTCGAGTAGAACTGTATCTGCTCTGGGAATGCGCACTGGAGCGTTACTGCATCTACTGCCTGAAATAGAAACCAAAGACAACAAGGAGCAGCCTTCACTGCCAAGGTGCATCTTTGCAGAACTGCCACTTTTTGCCATTTACGTCTGCACATCTCAGCTCTTGGGCATTTCCCATTAAAGCTTCCCATAAAGCTCTAGGATGGATTTCTTGCTTCAGTGCTGGAAATTTAGCAGAAAGACCATTACTGGCAGCAGGTTTCTCAATCAGGCTGGAGCGCGGTATAGTTTAAATAGCTTTTCCCTACCTCTTTCTGTCCATGGTTCAATGGGGTCTTTCCTACCTAGACCTGGTACTAAAAGAAGTTGCCACAAGCAAGAGACTCAGCAATGCAAAAGCTCCCTAAAGACAGGACAAGATAAATAAATATCAGTCCAGATTTTCTGTGTGTGCCTCTACCAAATAGTCTTTGCAGAAAGAATTTGCTTTTACTAATCCAATTTAATTAAACTGGGCTATTCTACATTCACAGCAGACTAAAACGGAGGTGAGCTGCACGTGATGACCTGACACTTTTGCTGTCCCCCTCACGAACATCCTTTCCCACCACACCATTCTACAGGGGTACCCACGCTGGCGTCTGCCTTCGACAGCCGGAGAGAAAAAAGCACGGCAATCTTTAGGAGGGAAGAATCCAGAACAGAAATTGCAAATCTCTATACAAGAAGTTTCCAAGAGCCCTTCAGACCCTATATGAAATTCTTCTGGGAGCAAAGTACCCCTTAGACTCCCTCAGAGCACTGCTAACAGCAGCTAACTCAGGTCGGGGAGCTAGGTTGGAGCCATTTGCAGGTCATTAATAAACCACAGGGGAGCCCAGTGGTTTGCTGAGGATGCTACAGCCAGTCCCAGGCAGATCTGGGGTCTGAAGCTGCTACTGCAGACGCAGGGAGCCCGAACGCTGGAGAGCATCCCTGCCCATCTGCGGGAGGAGAAACCCGGCCCTGAAGCACCGGCTTTCCCTGCACACACCTTCCGCAGGCAGGAACACCAGCAGCGGGATCTAGCTCGCTGCTCTCCACGTGGGAAGTCTCCCCCTTGAAATTAAAGTGAAATAGTAATCCCATTAAGTATCTTTCCTTTAAATCATAGATATGTCCGTGAGGAAGTTAATGACAACCCTTACATGCACATTCAATTCAAATCAGCATATCCAATTAACTTCATTACCTGGAGGCTCCCGCATATCCCGGTCTCTTTCTCTCCTGTCACATTTTATTTATGCATTTTTTCCAAATTAGGATAGAATATGTCTGTCATGGGTGGGCATCACCTTTATTTTTACCGCAGAGATAGCACGGGGGAGCCTTGGTGGATGGGTTCAGTCCAGAGAGTCACGACGCTGTCAGGCTGAGGGGCTTGGAGCAACACAGCTCCTCAAGACCAAATGATCTGGTCTCTGAGGGAGGAGAAAATCCATCCTTTCCAGAATTATACTGTCTGACTAAACATTAAATACACTCACTAATCCCCATTGGGGTTGCCCGTACAAAACTCTACAGGATCAGCTGGGGAGAAAAATCAGTTTGGTAAAGAGCTCGTCGCAGCGAGCCCTGCTAGTGCCCAGGCGTTGGAGCTGCATTGCAACCGGGGGGGTTGCCCGTGACCTCTCCTTAAATATCTGCAGACATAGGTCTTTCTTTTATGAAGTGCCAGCGAGGGGCCCAGAGCAGGGTGGCTGTGGCCATCAGCGCGATGGGAATGAACTGGTGGGACCAGCATCAAGCAGCCTGGTGGCATCACGTCAGCATCTCACCTCACGCTGCCCCTGGACACTGCTTGAAGACCCCGTTTCAAGAGGCAATGTCGAGCGGCAAGTAGGTCCCTGGTGTTTTGGTGCAAGCACCGAACTCTCGCCACAGCTCCCCCCTCCCCTCCAGCGAGGGCTGCACAGGCGACGCTGCTCTGCGAAGTCCTGCTGTTCCAATTCCCTGCTCCTTTTGAACTTCATAGAGACATGAAAGCCCCATCCAAGCAAACCTATCCTCACATCCCAACTTCTCCCTCCTGCTGCTGGGCACAATACAGACAAAGCATCAAGGCAGCACAAAGCCAAGACCGTCTTCTCTGCTCATGTTTTCTGAGTCCTAATCCCCTTTTTTGGAGACGTATTCCTCCTCCATCCCCTCCCTGTACTTAAGGGAAGCTCCAGGTGCGAGGAGACAGACCTCCTCCGTCCCTGTCTCACTCGGATCTCAGCTTTCCCAATGGGTTAAATTGCTGGTACCCTCCGCGCAGACGATCCCTCATTTCCAGGATCTGCAAACGCCTCCTGCTTGTGTGGCTGCACGCCTGAGTTTGTCCCTTCAAAATGGGCTGGGAAGAGGGAAGGGAGCACCGTGCCGCAGGTCTGGGGAGCGGGAGGGAACGCGGGGTCGGCAGCGGTACACGCACAGCGTCGGGGGAGGCAGGGTAGGTTCAAGCCTGAGTTTATTCTGATCAGGCTTCATGACCCAAATTATTTATAGATCTGAGGTTTCTGCGAATTCAATACTCATGTCAAAAATGTCTCTATGTATGTCTTTCACACCCACATGTGTTTCTCATCTCTTCTGCTCGGGAAATGTTAGCTAAGCGTTCAAAGTCGCAACCTGGTTATCTGCGGCTCCCCAGAGGAAGAACGAGTCAGTGGAACCGCTGGGCTAATTGGGGAAGAGCAGAGAAACCCCCTGGGGTCCCAGGCAGCCTTGCAGTCTGCAGCACTGGCACCCACATACACTGCTATGCACAAAAATGCCAACCCAGCACACAAACAAACCAACCCAAATTACCTCTCACTTCCTGCATCCCCAGCACTAAGGGTGGAGAATTGCTCCTACAAGCAAGGCTTTCTTCCTAGCCCTGTGGGACGCGAAGGCTGCAAGCCGGCCCAGACTCAGCACACGCAACTAAAACGAAGAGAGACCTGAACGTTTTCAACCTTAGCATTTCAAAGAGTTTGAACCCATCTACAGGGAAGGCAAGATAGGTTTTAAAAAACAAAACAAAACAAAGAAAAAACCACCCTTCCTTCCATGCTAAAGCTCAAGGCACAGTCAACGGGCTATCACACCAAGACCTCAGCTGCTTCAGCAACCCCACGTGTCCCCTGGCTAATGGCAACCAGTTGCGATACCAGCGTTGAAGGTGCTGCTTTGGGAGTGCACCCAGGAGGCTGGGCACTCGGATCTGCCGTGGGGAGAAGAGCTTTCGTGAACACAGCCCTTCCCAGTCCCTGGGGGAAAGAGGAGCTTGGGAGAGGAATCCCTTGGCTTCTGGAGGTGAAAGAAGCCAGTTGCTGGGTTGTGAGCTGCAGCTCAGACATCCTAACAGGTACCAGCACAAAACCTTAAGAGAAGATTGCCACTGAAGCTGTTCTCTCTCTCTTCTAAGCCTTTATTTCCTTCTTCCACCCTTCTGCAGAGCTGATCCTCCAAGATAAAACAGGGAGGATGGTACAAAGGCACCATGCAGAGACTAATCAGCAGCCCCCATGTCTTTAATTTATTACTGCATGAGAGGCTCGTTTAGAACAAAGCTGCCAGTTCGGAAGATCATTCCTTTAAAAGACTTTTTATTTGAAAAGCTGTCAGCTCACACCTTGTCACAGCCCTACTTGCAGCAGCAGAACTTTAATAACGTGCCACCTCATGCAAATGAGCTGCTAATTAATTAAGCAGTATTCTTCCGGGGATGGATTCATTAGAATCAAATTTGGGTTGGCTGGCTGGCTAGGTCATATTGCTTTGGACAGTGCTTTGAATCAGCAGCATTGCCTTCTCCTCGAGCCCCAGCACTCAGGTGGATTCCCACCAGGAGGGAAGCTCTTTCCCATCCCTGCCCTCTCGGGAAGGCTCAGCACGCCCCAGTGAATCGGTGCAAAGCCCAACCACTTGCATGCCACAGAGCAGACCTATAGCTTAGCTAAGAACAGTAGTGAGATGAAAAAAATCATTGAATGAAGTGCCCAAAAATTGCCTTCTTTCCTATTCAGGAAAGCCAGTGTAGAAGAGGCCCCAATTCAAAAGCAAGAGGTAGAGACTATTAACTCGGAGGGCTCCAGGGATCAGGCTGCCAGGCAGGGAACACTGCAAAGGAGCACTGCTCCTTTTTGGAGCACTTGTTGCAAAGAGCCAGTTGCTGGGGGTTCAGGGCTATCAGCCTTGCACCTTCCACAGGCATCAAAGTACAGCCCATTAAAGGCAGAAACACTCGAGAGTGTCCTGTGGATTTACTCCCCGGAAGGAGGACAGCTCGGGGCATGTCTGCAGTGTGGTACAAAACCTATTCGCTTCTAATCTGTCCCCTAATAAAGAGCCACAATGTGCAATGACTTCCCTTTTCTTTTGTTCGGCAATAAGCACCCTTCTCCCTTTACATTCCCGTATTATTTTTAAAGAGATGGCTCAGTGCTTCTCTGGGAAACGGGAATCATTAAGTCAGCAGCACTTTGCTGCTTGCAGGCTTTACATTTTGGCACTGAGCAAGGAAACCATCAAAGAGACTAAGTGTTGGCCTCCAAGAGAAAGGAACGAGGTAGGTGTTGCTGTATCACAAGGCACCGCACGCTAACCTTTCTGCAACCTGCTCCTTCAGCCTCTGCCATTCTTTCCTTGACTTATCCCTGCTTCTTCCGCTCCGTGCGGCTTTAATCCAGCTCCTTCCCTTATAGCTGGGAAGTAAATGAAAGCACAGGCAAGCAAAGAGGAGGACAGCTCCAGGAACAGGCAGAGGTTGGGGGGTTGGGTTTTTTTTCCTAAAGCATCCTCTTCTACATGGAGCTAGCAGTCTTCAGCAGGGATGCACAGCCGGCTTAGGTGGGTGCAAGAGGAGCCCTGGTTGCGCAGTGAAGGACAGGCTGATCCCACGCTGCCCTTCGGCTCTCCGGGTGTTACAAATGCCTGGATCATACCCTGGCTTTTCCTCCTCTTTGCCCTGAGCCCGTAGCTGGGCTCGGCGTTAGTGGGCTCCCAAAGGGACTCCTGAGCAAGGACGGAAGAGAGGCACGTCTCATCATTTGCTGCTGCAGGACACAATTAGTGATGGAGTTCTGAGAAGCATTTTGGGGAGTGAGCAATAGCCATAGTGAAGGAAAACGGGACAGGGTGCTAAGCCTCTCTAAGTCTTCTGTGACCGATAGTAAACACGAGAGGAAGCACAGAGCCGGTATTACTTAGGGCATCGGATGTACGGGGTACCTGCTCAGAATTGCTCGTCACATACCATTTGCAGCTCTTCACCAAAGTCCCCAAAATAGCACTGTATCTATGTTATCTATCCACACCTCACCTGTGCCCTTCCAGCTGAATAATCCTCTACAGCTCGGTGTCAAGCTCTCTCCCTACCATCATCCTCCTACAGCAGCGCATTTCACAGCTGAAGGGATTGGTCTTGCTTAGTTTGGTTTGTTGACCTTGAGTGGCCATGTAAAATGGAATAAAAAGGCACTTAGACAAGATTGTCTAATGTGGAGTTTGCTCGAAACGAGCAGCAGCGAGTTGTGATTCTCCCCAAGGAGGAAAAAACTAAACGACTGTCAAAAATTGTCACATGAAAAACCTGTTTCTCCCAAGTCACGGCTTCCAGCTGATCAGGTGGGAACGAGAAAGTTCCTCAGGAAATATTATTCTCTTTCCTTTTCAAAAACATCATGTAAGTAATATGTTCCAAATGACTTCGACTTCCTGCCCAGCACCTCTCGGGAACGCTGCAACACAAGCCAAACTATGAGCCACTAAAGGCCAAAACCCAGAAGGAAATAAAAGAATATAAATGTTGTTATCTTTTGGTTTTACAAACTTGTGGAGAAATCCTGCCTGGTAGTTTTGCAATGCTTTGGGTCAGACAGGAGTGATCAGGTGAACAAGGAGGCCGTGCACATTTTTGGTTTCACTTGTGCATGCAGAACCAGTCATGTGTTACTGATCAGATCTAACCTTGCTCGGGCAGAGGATGTGAGAAAATTACAGAGCACGCAGCTTAGCTCAAATCCCAGGAAATGAGGCTCTCCCACATCGCCTGCTGCTCTGTCCCCAGCGCTGGCTAGCTGCAGGCAACGTCCCATGCCCCGGGGGTATCAGCGCTGCTGATGCCCAGCGGGCAGGCAGAGGTGCAGGTAGCAAACGGGTATTTTCTACTTAAGAAATGGGCTAGAGCACAAAGGAGTCAAAAGCTCTCGCCAGCCGGTGGCTGGCCACGCTGTTTGTATACAGGCTGAATTTTACTGAAGCAACAGCCTTGCAGGCGGGGTCACTCGAGGACGGGCAGAGCCAGAGCCAAACTGGCACTGCCCCATGGCTCCCGGAGGGCAGCCATGCCGACAGACCTCCCAGCTCTCCCCCTTTCCCTCTGCACCTCGGCTCATCCGTGTTTCACTGCCTACCAGGGGATACAGGCTCTGCGTCCGGGTCCTGCTCATCACCAGGCACACGGGTGCTGGTTCAAGGGTGGTTTCATCAGGCAAGGCAAGACACAGAACCAAGACGCACAAGGAACTGCCGGGCTGGCGCTCTCTGCTCAAGGACCTTTGCTTATAGAGGGCCCTGTACTGGAAGTATTAAAGCCTCCTGATAGGATTCGGACAAGTATAAATCCATGGGAGCCGAATCTCTCCTTATGCTTTCCTGTCTGCTCATTCATGCTCAGATCTCCTGGTCTCCAGCAGACGGAAGCTGGAGGTAGCTCATGTTCCTGGCATGCGTGGCACATGCTGAGGAAGACCGCTTTGGCCCCTGTGATCTGCTTCCCAAATGCTATTCTGGGCAGATCAAGGATTTAAAAAAAAAACCAAAACAAAATAATAAAATCTCTCTTCCATCTCTGTGCTAACTCACTAAGCCTTCAACATATGCCCTTTCCAGCATCTCAGAATTAATCAGCAGGTAAGCAGATGAACTGGCTCTGAATAATCTGTATATGCAACACATGTAACGCTGCCAAATGCGGTCTTGAACACAGCAAAGCGATTGCTGGGCTCAACGCACACGTCTGTCCCCATGTGAGGAGAGCCAGTGCAGCTACCGGGCACCTACCGCAGACCTGGGACAGCATAAAACACCCTGCTGTGCATCAGGCTGGAGAGGAAGGAGAGGAAGGAGAGGAAGAGGCTGATGGATGGATCAACTCTCTGGTCCTCAAATGTCCAAATTCAGAGTTAAAGTTCAAATTCAGCTGAGGAAGGAGGGGAAAACTGAAGGAGACCGGTGCTCTGCCTGTAATGTCTGAAGCAGTCAGGATGGTGCTGCACCAGTACTCGGGGATTGTCCTCAGCACCCGAAGCACTCTGAGCTCCAGCGGCACTGGGAGCAGGGAGGGACACAGCCCTGCAGAGCCACGGACCCCCCGGAGCAAAGCCCCAGCCCGGTTCTGGCAGCACCACCCAGGGACAAGGAGCTCTGGGCATCCCTCTTCACCTCATTCACGGTGAAAAAAGTCACAAGAAGTGAGGGGACGTGCCCAAGGCCATGCTGCTTGCTGCACACAGCTTCCTCGGTGGCATACTGTGGGTCATTTAAGCTGATGCCACAGCTCTTCCTTGGAGGCCATGGATGCCATTGGCACGTGGACACAAGAGCAGCCATGGTAACACAACACAGGGTGACCTGGGCAAAGCAACATTAGACGTCTCCAAACTGGGAGGAGGGAGGGACAGAGGGGCCACGGCTAAAGGGTGGAACTGAAGAATGGCTCGAGCAGCACGTCGCTCTGCAGCACGACTCGGAACACCTTAGCAGGACTCAACCAGCCCGTGCCTGGTTTCATGGCGAAAGGTTTTGCTTGTACTTTCCTCTGCAGGAGGAGGTGGCGCAGATGTGCCCTAGAGCTGTGAGACACCACGCTAGGAGGACCGAGGCAGCTCTTCCCCCGGACCCCTGCTTCTGTACGCACACCAGCCAGCACAGCTAATCCCTTATCGTGCCCATGGCCCAAAATCAACATCATGAGATAGGTTCAGGCTGGGGTCCACGGATGGGGGAGGCAAAGCTACACCACATTACTGCTTTCGCTTCCATAATTGACCTGTAGATAAACACATGGCTTCCGCCTTAATCCCCTGCAGCCTCATGAACATCAGCCGCGCTAAATTTTTCATGTAATTAAGAGAAAAACCCTAATCCAGTGTAATTAGCTCCCTGATTGCCAACGTCAGGCAGAAAAGCACTGTTTGAACAGCAATTCAGGTCTAGCTGGTTAGGCAAATACTGCGTGTGTGGTTCAGTAATTTAACACTGAAACAACTCCCCCTCTGCTGTCCTTACAGGCTTGGTTTCCTCAACAGTACTAAATGGTTTCATGACTGCAATGGGCCTGACGCCCCTGAAACTGCTGTTCCACCAAGCTCCGGTTTCATCCCTGAAGGGCTGGTCATGAAACAAGCCAACCAGTACCCTGAGAACCACACTAGTTGCTGATTTTGGAGTGGTCCCCCCTCCCCATCTGCATCCTTAAGTGATTGCCAAGGAGCTATTAAGACTATACCACCCCTAACCACCTAAACTCAGGATCTGATAGTCACAATTAAGACCCTGATGGAGAAACAGTCTCCTTGTGAGCGATGCTCAGCACCGCAACCACAACCCACCAGAGCTGGAGGTGATAGCAACGCTTACAAGGAGTTTTACAGTGTATGTCAAAATTCTTCCCAGCTACTGAGCCTTTATGGTTCACAGTGGTGTTTTTCTTTTCCATTAATATACATGAAGGCAAAATTTTAAGAGTAAAATGTTAGAAATTTGGGAAGTGGAAGCAGATGGGAGAGAAATAGAGCACATGGATGTATGTGCCAACGAGGAGGCAGGGAAACCAAGAAAGCACTGCTAGAAGGTACCTTCGTTTAACCATTTAATGTGTCCCCCAGCAAAGAGGAAAGGATCTGAACTGCTGAAGCCACTGTGAGGTATTTCTGTTGTCTTTTTAAAAGTCGCCTGTGAGAAATTACAGACTACTCCAGTTCTCAACTAGTTACAGCGTTCATCTTCAGACTTCATATCATACAGTCTCCTGAAACACAGCATTTGAAAGTGATACTGTTCTAGGAAGTATTTTTTTGGGTCTCTCTAAGCAGGATTTTAATCCTCATCCTATGCTACGTTACAAAGGTTTTGTGGGTTTTGGTGGCTGTTTTTAGAAAAAAGGCCTCAGTCTCGGTTTTGCTAGTTTTGGTTAGCGTTGCTGTAGAGGCCAGATTTCAGTGCCTGGGAGACTGCAAAACAACCAGCCCGCTTTCCATAAGGAGAAAGCGGAAAACCATTTCACAGCTTCAGCTTTGCAGACTGAATTCTTACAGAATGCTTGTTTATACGCTGTGGCAGGCGAGAGCCAACCATATATGTTTTTGCAGCTATAACTCTTGGTTCTGAGAGAGGCCACAGGCTGATGAAAGGCAGGGGGCTGAGGGGGCTTTGCCCATGTTTGGGCTCCAGGCTCTGGTCTCCCCAGCACCGCTCTCCTCTCCCCTCCTCACCCCACCGATGCTCTGTAAACAAACCAGCAGCGAGCAGAGCAAGCTGCTCCTTTGTATGGACGCCAGGGAGATTTCTTTACACAAAAATGAGCGAAAATTTATCAACTCAAAGCTCCTTTTAAAGAGAAGCCCCTAAGGAGAGCAAGCCCAGATGCTTGCTTGCATTGTATTGGTAAGCCGATTCCTCTTTCTCCCTCCCTTCAAACACACATTATTTTCCATGGAATGCACTGTAGATGAACTATCGACTGCAGACAGAGCCTCCTGGTTGGATGGCAAGGCATCAACATGGATTTAAGTGAGCAGCAATGATATGGCACAATTTGGTGCTTTGCCATCGCTCCCTTTACACGGCAACAGCACTTGAAGCCACGCAAACAACTTCCTGCTTAAATGCCTCCCAGGGGACCCCCGGCCAGCAAGCCCCCGTCTCGCAGGCGCCTGGTGACCATGTTTCGAAAGGCAATGCTAGAAACGGCACATCTGCCTCCCCTTCGCTCCGGCTCGAGGGGTGGGAACCTGCAGGCACGTCCCGAGTCGCGTGTACGGCCACCCGCACGGGCGACGTGCTCGCCCCTTGCCTTGCCGACCGCGTTTTCTGCACCAAATCCAACACACGCAGGGGGACGCCTTTGCTAACACATTCCAGACGGGATATCACGTTTGCACACTGTGGTTGTCAGTGGTCACAGTGATCTCGGTGTATTTCATTTTTCTGTCTCGTAGTAATTATCTCAGCTTTTAGTCAGCTTTGGGGAAATTCTTCCTGCCAAAACCCCCAGTATCAAATGCCGGCGACACATGAGTCTGTGTTGACTGGTCTGTGGTCTCTTTGCCTTACCTCCGACAAATTCTTGTCTCCGTCGGCCATGCCTTCCCCAAAGCAAGGCATCTTAAAGGTCTGCGAGAGCTGCTGGCTGATGAGAAGAGCTGTACGCAGCTCGTCGGGGGCCGGCTGCTTTTTTTACTCATTTTCTCCATTGCACATCCGGCAATGTACAACTGGGAACGCAGTCCCAGGTCAGCCGGGCAGGAGGCTGGGACTGAGGCACCAACTGGATATACGCAACAGCCACCCCAGCACCTTCTGCTGCTGGCTCGCAGGTGATAAAGCTACATCAAAGCTACATCCCAGCAAACTGGATATTTTCTCAGCCACCTTTTAGCCAGAGGGTGGTGGAAGTGTCTCCAGACAGAGCCAGGAGTCTTTGCGTTTGTGCTAATGAGCGCTGGCAGGAGATTTGCAGCTAGTCAGTAAGAAGCGTCAGGGGGTGGTGAAGAGGGCAGAAAGAGGTGTTGGAAGGAAAGGGAGCTGCTCAACTTCACCCCTAGCCAGCTTTTAAGTGGCCTGAAGGACAACATGGGGTCATGAGGCTACCAGCTTCCACCTCCCATCCCCCAGAAGATGAAGTTCCTAACGAGGTAAGTTATTTGAATTGCTCTCACTAAAAACAGACCAGGCATCAAACATTTCTAAAGCTTTTAGGGTAAGAGCTATAAACTGAGCCAAAACCCCCAAGAGACAGAACTGATACAGAAAGCTACCTTCCAGGACAGATTTTCCCAGAGCCTGAGTGCTGGTACTGCCGCAGCCTCTTTGCACCTACAGCCTGATGCCACTGTTTATTATCAGAGGAGCTGAGCTACTTCTTCCCTTTCTCTTCCTATTGCCCTGGAATTAACACAGTCCCCTCTCTATATCCATACATCTGCATAATGTAATCTGCTAATGATTTCTGGCCTCGTATTTTGTCAGTGTCATGATTTATTAGTTATGTCATGGTTTGCACTCGACTGCAAAATAATCTTTCAGCGACCTAAAACCATGAGACTTGAATTTTGCTGGTGTTGGAGTCCTATGGCCTGGCAATTCCAACACACCGGGTATTTCACTGTCTGTTCCCGCAGTTTGTGTTCCTAGGGGAGCAGAGCGGGAAGCCTGGCTGGGAGCCGGGTCCTGTTCTCTGCATCTGGAGTCCTGCGATTTGTGACAACCAAACGGCTGAGCCAACCTCCAAAGAGTCTGCTCCTGAGAGGTTTTATGCCTTGAAAATTTATTCTAAAGCAGCTTCAAAACCTCTGGTTTCCATTATTAATATGACTTCTTTCATCAGAGTCCACTTATCTTCTTGCTTTCTATTTCTGTCTCTACCCTTTTATTGTTTCCCCAAGCGCTTCTGTGGGAATGCTACCGAAACCCAGACCAGGCGACCGCAGCATCCACCCGCTCTCTCCTTACCAGCATGAATTTATTTCTATCAAAGCTTCCTTCCTGAATCAAGTTTTTATCCTTTTAATTCCATCTGTATTTAATCCCAGACAAACACAAACAACAATCTCAGCTCCCTAAGGCCATCACTTTCTAAATCAGTTACAGCCAACACCAATTAGCAGGCAGGCAACATGAGCAGCTTCGTACGCTCCTGTATCTTTGGGAACGAGCCAGCCCAGAAGGTCCCTTTTCCCCAGACCGTCCCCTTTTTTCTTCTGAAGAACTTGCACCATCATTAGTTGCAGGTTCTGCAAGATAAAATACACTCGCCTTTGCTTTTGCCATCACGATGAGCCGGGAAGGATGCTCCCCGGCCTCATTAACACTGTTTTGTGATTCTGCGCTCCCACACCTGGAGGCTACCTGCATCCTTTGATTTATAAGAGGATCCCAAAGCCTCTACAAGTGCTAAAGGGATATTTTCTTGGTCACTTTAGCTTCCCTCTTAACCGGCACTTGAAAAAGCTTCTTCACAGCCCCTCCAAGGCAGGCTGCCGGAGAAGCGGCGATGCCTGCTGTAGCGGTGCCAGCTCCTGCCAGGGCTGCGCAGGCAGCAAGCCTCTCCCTGCCCAGGCCACCGGAGCAGCTCTCGGACATACCCTGGAGAAGAAACCACCAGCCCTCAGCGGAGCTCACCACGTTCGACAGAGGAAGCGTAGCAACTCAGGGGGTTATTTGGCTTATCCCAATCGTGATTTCCCAGTCTTCAAATTGATTTTAATCTAGTTTGGTGAGAAACAGCTGATCTCGCAGCCTGGCTGGATTCTGCTGGACTTAGCCAGGCTCCAGCGGTGGCTGGGCTCTTTAGAGCTCAGACCGGTGGTGCCCCTGCTCCATGGCAGCTCTGCTGGGCCGCTCTCCCCCCTCACCGGGTGCCCTGAGGGTGCTGGGGGCAGCGGTGGAGCTGGGACCCTTGTCTGAAGGGACACCTGCACCAAGGGTGCCAGCAGGCAGGGGCAGACTCGGCACTCGGCAGACAGCTCTCCCTCCATTAGTGAGCTATTTCGGGCAATGATTTCAAATGAAAATCTGTATTTTATTAATTATGCGTCTGCTTTGCTGCTGAACTCTTTAATGTGTTTCCCAGCTGTATCAATCTACAGCCGTGAAGGAAGCCATTAAATCGAAATGCCTCGAGTGTGCAACGTTTCTGCTGGGACGCATCCGTCACCGGGACTAGCCCAGAGGTGCGAAGCCCCGGCCAAAGCTGCCGTCTCCCCTCACCTGCGGGAACATCTCCTACCTCACCTAGCCGGAGCAAAGCAAGGGACACGGCAGGACGGGAGTGGAGGATATGCCCTGACAAACCCATCGGGATTGTAAATGATTGCAAAGCAAAGTCCATCTGGTGACACTGCCGGGTTTCTCCATCTTTCACACCGGCTGGCAAGAAATGCAAGGAGCCAGCTCCGGCGCTGCTGGGCTTCAGCTTAGCGTGCTGCCAGCAGCTGTCAGAGAGAGAAGACGAGGACGGGATCGAGAATCATTTGCATTGCTGCAAACTCTCCCTCCAGCCTCATTTGCTAACCCCAGTGTCCGGGCTAGCTCTGCCCTGACTCGTCCCTTCTATTTCTCTGCTCATCTCCTGTTGCACGTACACACCTCTCCAGCAGCTGGGAAAAGGATTTCCCCAATTCATGCCTTTTCCGACCACGCAGGGATATTAGAAAAAGCAGCGTCTGCAGGTTGGCAGATTTATTCACCTGTCCTGACCGGCAAAACAGATTGGGTTTGATGGACATGCGGGGACGTGCAGATGCATTAATGACCAGTTCGGCATGGAAACCGGCAAAGCAATGCACCTCACAGATGTTATTAGGAGAAGTTTATTTAAAGCAAATTTTATGGCTGTGGAGAACGTGTTAGATCAGCAACCTCAAGAAAAATCACTTCAGGCTCCTTCGCTAACAAATACATTAAAAATTGCAGAATAAAATAAAACAAAAGAGCCCCCCAAAAAAGTGCAACAGGGGTAATTTTACAAAGCAAGTTCTTTGCCGCTGAGATGACTTCATCCCTTGGGTGGAAACCAAAGAGGTCATCAGCACTCGGAAGCAGAAAGGGCCGAAACGCATCAGCCGTACCCAGTCCAGCCCCGCACGCCCCGTCCATGCGGATCCGCTGCCGGCAAATTGGCCATTCACCCGACCTGCCTTCCCCCACCAAGCAAGCCATTGCGGTCGCATTATTTTAGAGTGTCCTTGAGACAGAGCAGCATTAATGGGCTCTACTGTTTGAAAACTGCTCTTGCTTAGATACCCGCAAAGCTGAGCAAGAGAGGCACAAGGCTAAAAAATGTTCCCTCTCAAGCAAAACAGACTTGCACTTGGATTGCACAGAAATTAAAGCAACAAAAGGTCTCTGAAGCCAATTGCAATATAACTGAGAAACAGGCTCGTCACTTTGTACATCCATCTGGCAAGGACATACTTTCCATTTCAGCAAGTGCGAGAATGGGTGGACAGCAAAGGGAAATGTGAAAACTGCAAAGAAACAAGAAGAATGAAAACCTGCGGGACAACACTGCTACCCTGTTATGAATACTGTACGTCTATTCATATGAAAATCCATACGGCTGCTACTGTTGCATGCACTCTTCTTACACAGCATGAAATTAAAATTCCTCTTCAGTATCATATTGCCAGCACTACAGAGCAACTTTAGAGTAAGCTAGCAGACAATTTATCCTTTGGCTTCCTCAGATGGGCTTGTGCGGGGATTGAAAGCCAGTGGGGTGAGGGAGACGAGTCTATTGCCCATGGTAAAAAATTCTGCTTCCAAAACAAATCCCGGAGAAATATTGCTGGCCTAGAGTCTGACTGTTGGTGCTAATTTCACAGTGCAGTTTCACATGCGTAATTCCCCCCAGGCCCCCCTGCCACTTCCCTTCTTATCTTCCCAGAACAAACTCAACACGCAGGCTAATTTCAAGGAGTGTTTCACCCAGAGTCCAGCCAAATGTCAGCGGATCTGCTGGAAATGCAAATTGAGACAATCATGCAAAAGAGGAGGGCTTATAGATTGTGCATAAGGGCAACAGGAGGCAAATAAAAGCTGACAGAAAGAGGTAGCAAGGAACAAATCTCCCGTCTCAAGTTGTTGATCATTTGCACACGTGCTCAGCCAGCAAAGATAGATTTCCAAAAACATACAGGTCCCATTGATTTTCATCGCTAAATTGCCTAGATGCCTCTAAAACCCACATATCTCAAAGCTCCTAAATCAGCGTCTTGCCTTCGCTCCCAGCGTTCCCACCCGCTTCGCAGGGCTGCAAATGACAGCGGAAGGCACGACGCAGCAGAGATCTGGTGCTGAACTGGGGAGACCAGGAGGTTTTTTTGTGGTTTCCCAATTGCAAAGAGCCATCGAGTTGTCAAAAAGCAATTGCAGCTTTTCACAGAAAGCATTTTATTTTGTGCTTTTGAGAAAGTTGGGATAACTGTGGCTCCCTGAGATCGTCTGGGGACAAACCAAGGAAAAGGTACAGGAGACGGGAACCTGCTTAGCTCAAACCCAGCCACAAAACTTTTCAGATACAAGAAAAATCATAAGAAGGTTTGCTTATTATGTATGCAAAGAAACAGCAAGAGCAGAGAATCTATACTATGTGCCGTAACACGATATAGAATTAATCCCCCTAGGTTACAAAATTCCTCATAAATCGCAAATGGGACGATATCTACTGTGTTATATTTTATCACACTGTCAAAATATCCCCTGCAGGGAGCCTTTTTGACGATGCTATCATAAGCAAAGCCTTATTTGGGGAGGAAGATTTGAACTAAACAGCAGCAAACTATCAATATGTTCCTTGTGAGACTGCTAGATAGAAAAACCCTTACAGCAGTGTTAGCGGTGTCTAATTTAATGCAGCTCTTTCTTAAATAACGCCGTCTTCTGGTTTTGCTCAGGCCCATGCGGAGCATATATGCTATTGAGTTTTATTAATAGCAATACTAATCCAAGCTGGTTGCTATGCTTCAACATGCCCCTGAGTCCCCGAGGGACTGCAAAACACTTTACAAAAGCATCCGATGAGGAAAACTTTGCCACCTCCCAGGCGATTCGGGGCAACGCGCCCGTTACACGCTCCGACTTGCAGACCCCAGTCGTCAGCGCTCTGCGGTGCCGAGCGGAGCGAGGGCAGAGCTGAGCTCCGCAGCGGCACTCCGGGACGTGGAAGCCGGGTTCCTCCATCCCCACCATCGCCAGCCTTCCGTAGCGATGGCCAACCTCTCCGCCCGGCCCGCTGAGTGCTTCCGCTTCACTGGGCTCCCCACTTTTGTAAGGCGCTCCGGCGTTTTTGGCAGCCACTGAACTGGAAGGAAAAGGGTCTGATTATCTCCTCCACCACCTCAGTGGTGACCCAGACCAGTGACCCTTTTCCTGTCACTCTACATTTGCTCTGGATGTTTTACACAGGGAAGGGGCAAAGCCTTCACAATTGATCCAGGCTGCATCCATGGGCTCCATCGTCCGCACATGGCACGGAAGGCAGATGCTTTGTTTATCACGTGGTTTCAGCTCCATCTCTTGCTCGGGGGCTCGTGATCCCCGTGCCCGCGTTAGAGGGGCAATATGGGAGGCAATGCCGAGGCGGCAGCACCGGGGTCGGTGGAGCAGGACCTGCTGACAGCCCAGATCCAGCGCAGGCTTGGCAGCTTCCATCTGGAAAAAAGCTTCTTCACTTCCACCACCTGCTTAAAAGCCAGCCAGATAATACAGCCTCCATTTTGCTTTCACTATCCAAAACACGCCATCCTCAAAAACCTTTAAGTGCACCCAGAGTTTTTGAGCTACACAGCTACAGTGAAAACCAGCCAGCCGAGACAGGAGACATCCCACAGCTGGCTGGGGACAGGAGAGGAGCAGCGCAGCAGGACCACCTCCTCCGTCCACTGCAAGCACCAGGAATCTTTAATGCCTGCACAAGACTATCTCCAGCTTCGCGGTTTCGTTGTAGACAACAACATGCAGCTTTTGTCTACGGACTTGTCTTGACCCGCTGACAGCAGCTTTGTCACTTTAACATGAGTGTCCCTGAGTTAGGGACATCGATCAAGGCAACTGCCTGTCAATCAGGTGGCACTAACCTACTCCGACAAGACACTTGGGAGGGTGCTCCCCGTACACCACAACAAGCCTTAATTATTTATGTCTCTGCGACTTTTTCAATTACCTCTTCGGCAAGGAGGCAACGCGCCCCGTTCTGCAGAGGGGCACGGATTACACGGGGAGAAGCAGGGACAATGGGGAGGTGGAAGGTGTCATTAGCCCAGAGCACAGGGCACTCGTATTGGAAAATTAAAAGCAGCTTGATCCTTTGGAGGAGCGGACATTAAAGAGCCTTGTCTTGTCCCACGCGCTGCACTGCTCGCCCTGGGCAGCGTCAGGGGCACCCGTAGCGTGAGGGCAGCCGTGGCTGGCACCCATCCTGCACGTCCCTCGCAGGGCAATGCCTCCCTGCCCGGAGGTAGGGTGAAGGCATTGGGAGCGGGTCAGAAGAAGCTTCCGAGGATGCCCTATCTGCCTCGGTCCAGCTTTGCCCACATCCAGCAGCTCCAACCATTTTCAATAGCGCATTTAAGCCAAAGTCTTTGCTGACATCACTTCCAGGTAAAAACAACCGCACTGGGCTTATGTTACTTCAACACCGAAAACTGGCCTGAAACAACTCGCTGCTGTTATCTGACATTAACCCTGACTCACGGCTTGGCCTGCCGCTTTAGGGTAAAGCTCTCTGCAGCATCCATAAGGCATCCAAATCCCCCAAAGTTCCTTGGTCCTTCCTGATGCGAGCCGAGGTTTGCCAGCCCTTCCACGCAGAGATGCGCTCACCTCCAGCCGAGCCTAGCGTGACCAGATTGTGTGAAAAATGAAAAATAACCATCTGGATTCCTGCAGTGAAGACAGCCAGGAAAGTTTCTGGAGAAGGCACCATTCTGTGGGAATCTGCAGAAATGTCCCTGCAGCAGCAGCTGCCGGTGCCAGAGGAACGCGGGGGGTGGCGCAGCGTGGTGGGTTGTGGTACAAAGCCTTTGCCCATGAAGCCACTGGCTCCAGTCCAGTCCAGACTGGAAGATGCTGCTGCTCTGACAGCGGTTTGGCAGCCTGTGCGATTTCAGGATGGGTTCACATTTAAGCCCTTCTTGACGTTTCAGCCACGAGTCAAGGACACAGGTCGTCAGGGATGGAAGGGGACCTCTGGGCCATGACAGCCTTCCCCCTGCAGCAGGAGAGAAGTTGGGGAGCTACGACCTTCTAACCCAGCTCCGGCAATCCTCTTCGCGTGCCCTTGGGCATGTCACTGTCCTCCTTTTCCAGCTGTAAAACGGACATGAAGTTTATTCTCATTTCCATCCTAGTATATGCTCTTTGGGGCTGTGTACAGGGAACAGCCAGCACAGGAGTGGTGGAGGGATTTGCTCTGTATTACTGCAGCATAAATAAATAATGCACAGGTCCCTGCTGATAGCTGAGCAAAAAGCTTGAGTAGAAGAAGGCAAAAGGAGGCGTGAAAGAGGAGCTTGCGCAGGTGCTCTTTATGCTCCAGTAAAACTGCAGCTCCTTGTAGTGAATGCATTCTAAAAGTAAGTAGCACTGCTCGCGCCCTGGTCTTTCCTCCAAGAAGCTGCAGAGCAGTTGGGAGATGCAGGGAGAAACCTGCACCTTTAAAGCCGGGAAAGGCCAATAAAAGCAAACCGAACAGGGGACATAAAGGAGCCGGAGAGCAGTGCAGCTCCCAGATTCTCACCCAGATGCTGTTTCAGCAGGTCATCCGAGCTCCGCTTGCTTTTCCCAGCCTAAACAGTTGCAGTGTTACTTGTCTCTCTATCCTGTTGTCGATGCTGCTGGGAAACTGTTTCGGGGGCTGAGGATACGTGAGGCTGGAAGCAGTCAGGCACACGTGCAGGAGATGCGGGGCTGTCCCAGCTAAAGCCTGTCCCGTCCCAGCTGCGGGGTGTCACCACGAAGGGATGCCGAGCAGTCCCCGCAGCACAGCGCAATTCCTCAGGGCTCGGCCCCCGCGTTTCGCTCCAGCCCATTTCCCAGCTGCTCCCTGTCCTCGCAGCGAGCCAGAACACGGCACCCGCCTCCGCTGCGAGCCCACGCCGCACTCGGGGCCGGGAACAACAATGCCGAGTCTCAAACAGACCAGCTCGGACATCGGCGCCGACGGCAGAGCTCCCGGCAAGGTCTGGGCGAGGGGACGGGCAGGGGGTTGGCCAGGACGCTGCTGCGCGTCGGTGGTGGCACGGGCTCCCCGCGGGCGCAGGGACAGGAACCCACCTGCTGTCTCACGCGGTGCTGACAAAGAGAGGATCCAACACCTCTTTAATAAATTCATCAAAGTATTTTTAAATTAACTCCGGCACACTTTGTATCGCCTGTGCTCCCACTCCCCGGAGCGGCTGTAACAGACCTGGGTTTTGGTATATAATTAAATATCAACACATGTATCCTGTGCTCAGCACAGTTTCTGTATTTGCTTGTGTTAATTGGGATGTGAGGTAAAGCGTCTCACAGCAGAATCCTACGTGCTTCCAGACTTATTTTCCTTAAAGATTTAGACAGTCAAATCCCATCTGTCCACGCTCCACCTTCCTCTCCAATTCCTTTCCCCCAAAAAAGATGCTGCCTGGCATTTCATTTCACCACCTCCTGCTCAAATTAACTCCCCTTTGATGGAGCACTATCGTCTCCAACATCCCCATATCACACACGCCCTTCTCTTGGGCGCATCTTCTCTGCAGAAACCCACCCCCGTGTCTCTCCCTCGCACGCTCGCCTGCTCTGAGCCATCTCCCCTGCCCGCCGTGAGGAGCACAGGGAGCCGCGCACGCCTCTATACGTGCACATACACGCGCGCTTGGTATGATAGGTGCAATTTTGAGCAATTTCCCTGCCAGTCTCTCGGCAATCTCATGTAATCTCCCCCCAAAGGGGTTCAGAGATCCCATGGTGCCTTTGCTCGGCCATAAAGAATGCAAATCACATCCCCCGATGGTTTTGAATAATGCAGACGAGAGCAGCCAGCAAAATCCAGGAAGGTGGGGTGTCTGCTCGCTGCTTGTTAGCTCACGTTTGCAGTTACTCCAGCTCCGCGTTAGATCAGAGATGCACAAAAAGCTTCAGCAGCCGCTGGGCAAGGGAAATAATTTGTTTAGACCATCCAACCTGCCAGCTTCCTGCAGGTCCCATATTTAAAGCTGCTGGGGACCTGTCAAAAGGTGCCCTGTGGGATTTCGTATTCAAATAGTCTCACCAGAGCCGTGGATGACGGCTCCGTGTACTATCTGCGCTAGCACAGGAAAACAACCCTCAGCAGGCCAGGTCTGGGGCTTGTCCCCTCAGGGGCTGGCCACCGAGGCTCAGAGGGGGATGCACTAAGGATGACAATACCGCGTGAGGGCTCCCCGGGCTGTATCTCACCCGGAGGATGCTCCCCTGCTCCCACCAGTGCACATCAGGCCAACTCGCCGCTTCCACAAACATTTATCTGCATACATCAAAGCTTAACGTACAGTTCTCGGGGGTGGAGGTGCAGGAAGGTAAAACACGGGCTGCTCTTCTCTTGGTGTTACCAAACATCAGCTAGAATTCAGCACAGCAAGTCCATGCATTAAAAATATCTCCTCGTAACACAAACCGCAGCTATTTAACAGTCCAGTTGGCAATTTCACAAGAGCATTATAGCTCAAACGCTTCTCAGTCCTTGATTTAAGGTGGAGTTGAAATTCACGGCTATCGCAGATGCACCTGAATGCTCCTATCGCTCCGGTTCTCACCTCGGACCTGCCCGGAGGGACGTGGAGCTGAACCACCACTGAACTTCTCATTTCCAACCTTGGCTCTAACGAGCAGCTCTGTCTCTAGCACTGAGCAACACCACCAGGAAAAGCAAGCAATGGAAAAGGCAAATGCAGGGAGGCAAAGAAAATAAGGAGGGAATGACCACCGATATATTTCACTTCATTATTACAAATGGGACCTGAATTAGGAGAAAGTTCCCAAGGGCATGCAAAACTTCTCTAAAATCATTTGTCCTTTTGGAAATCACACTCGGGCTGACAGAGCACTTCAGATTAAACAGAGATTTGCTCATTCTGGGATTTTCCTGTAATCCAAACCACAATTCCCAGATAAGATGTTACCACATTTGTGAATTGATGCATCCCAGATGCTCGGGGCTGCCAGAGGAACCTACAAACCAGTTCCTCCTGGGACTGGTGGCCAATTCCCAGCACTGTCAATCTCCCTTTCATGGACAAAACCAGTAGAAATGGCATAGCCAGGTAAGAACATGACAGCCCTGGGGTAACTGTCACGTACTGGAGCAAGTATGCAATATTTATCTGCCTGGGCACATGGGAAACGCGTGTGTCTGCACAGCCGTGAGCGCACGCATCCCCACACGCAGGTGGAGGTGATGGGGAGAATGCCGACACGAACAGAGGAGCTGCAAGCTTCAGGAATCTGAGCTATTTCTCCTAATTAAACCAGCAAGCTCTTCTTTCCTAAAAGTTACTGCTTATATTTGGAAAGCTATTCCTTTCAAGTGTATGCATTCAATCTCATTTAAACTCCTCCTTCACCATAGCAGCACTAAGATAAAAAGCCCTCATCTTTTTGAAAACACCTACCCAGAGGCATTTCCATCTGCTCCCAGACCTCAGACATGAGCAGTGCGGGACAGTCCCTGCGAGCACCGACCTTCAGCCTTGACCCCGTGCCGCTGCCCGCCCCAGCAGAGGGGAGGAACCAAGTGGCAGAGATGTGACACTGCTCTGGGCTCAGACACATCCCGCACCGTGTACATGGGCAGATGTGAAAAACACAACTGGAAGAGCGTGCTGGCAGGGACACGCAAATAGCACAAGAGGAGCCTTCTGGGCAATGACGCGCGGATCTACCTGTAGGAAATCAAGTGAAGGGGTAGACTAATTTAATCAAAATACATCAAAATCAGCAGAAGGGCTTATTTTTCCAGGGCTGATTGGAATCAGACCTTGTTGCTTATAAAGGAGTAGCAGTAAGATGGTCCCTCTGCTCTTCCCAGGACACTGCACGCTTCGGCGGCTCCTCTGAGCCCTGCTTGGACATGGCAGCGTGTAACTGTCCCGTGCTGTCCCATGCCAACAGGTAAATTGTCCTCAGCGCTTCAGGGCCGCCAGAGGCGGCGTCAAACCATCTCTTTAACCCCAAGCACATCCCCTTATCTTCTCTCCCTACCCACAGCTCCCCGCAGCGAATACTTTTTCAGTACCTCTTCTCTTTTCCTTAAAGGAACAAAACACAGCCTTTACTTTCTACATGAGCCCCAAGAAAATACAAAACTAACTTTAAACAAATGCTGACATGTCTTGAAACAATTATTGCCCATCTAGGGGGAGAAGGAGGGTTGGCAAGAGATTATTTTTAGAGATTAGGTCTAGAATGACTGACAAACTGATATGCAACAGCATTTGGTTTTAATCTGAAACAGGTTTGGGATAGAATTTAAAAAAAAAAAAAAAAAGAAAAAAAAAACCCAGC
>VFFE01007112.1:1181004-1225791 GCA_008921705.1 Burhinus oedicnemus | reverse complement strand
ATTTGGTTTTAAACTAAAAAAGGTTTGGGATAAAATTTAAAAAAAAAAAAAAAAAAAAGAAAAAAAAACACACAGCCACCCACCGACAAGAGCTCCTTGGAGGCAGGAAAGCTGCAGCCATCAATACTAATGCGTTTCTCAGCTACCAGCCACCCTCTCCTTCAGAGACACTCTCAAACACGTTGCCGTTTCCAGCATCAGCGTGGGAATGTGCCCTCCCTCCCCGGGGCAGGGGACAGACCCCCGCACACCCGCGGGAGAAGCCGTGCTGCGGTGGACCTGCTCACGGGGCATCGGCCGTGGGGACCCCCAGCCCTCCAGGTCACCGGCTTGTGCTCGAGTCTCGCAGCGAGACCTGGCAGCTCAGCCTCATCCTGCGAGGGGTGGCCGGGAGCACCAAGGGGAAGGGATGCGGGGTCTGGGAAGCACAAACAGCAGCCAGTTCTGTCCAAAATCCACTGCCGAGCCGTGATGTACCGCACCTGCCCTCGGCACGATGCACAGAAACAACCCCGTGCTGAGGCTGCGCGTTGCGCCTCGCACCCCTCACCCAAGCCGGGGACCGCGGACAGCCCGGCACCTTCTGCCACACAGATGCCATCACGCCAGTCAGGAGGAAGCCGTGATCCAGCCCAGCCCTGGTTTCACATTCAGGCTTCCCTATTTTTAGACGCACTGAAAAAGGCCCCGGCCGATGCCAGCGGTGACGGGATTACAGCCCAGCAGCTCTGCAGGGCCGTTCTCAAAGAGGGTCATGGTACCCTGCCCCGGGGGCTGCGTCACAGGTTGGCAGCTCTATCGCATGCCAAGTCCCTTTGAATGGCGCGGCAGCAATACCGGAGGAGAGCAGTCTTATGCAAAGTCCACGCTGCTGGAAAAACAGAAATAAAAATATACATTGCCAGGCAGTGCAGCGAGAAGGAGGGCAACTTTTGAACTGGTCCACTCCATCAACGTCAAAATATTTTCAATCATTATTAGGATTTGCAAATATTTTTGTTCCTTCCCATCCCCGCTGCCAGGGATGGGCAGTGGCAGCGGGAGGCGCTGGGGAGCCCAGCGTGGCTGCACCCCGCGGCAGCCGGTCCGTTGGGAGAACCACAACCCAACGACTTCACGAGCTCCAACGCTAGCCAGAGACTGAATTATGCCAATAAAAACACTAACAGATGAACAGGCATACACCAGCTGCGT
The DNA here is from genome assembly GCA_008921705.1 of Burhinus oedicnemus. Lineage (NCBI taxonomy): Eukaryota > Metazoa > Chordata > Aves > Charadriiformes > Burhinidae > Burhinus > Burhinus oedicnemus. Next base: position 1,224,597 of record VFFE01007112.1, on the reverse strand, counting down.
GAGAAGCTTGGGGTGAAGGCGGAGGGAATTAAATTAATCCCTTCATTATCAACCTGACCCCTGGAAAAATCTGAAGGAATGGCTGTGAAGGTTCACAGCGGAGCACTAAAGCCAGAAGATCAGCTAACACAGCATCTGCCAGCCCAGACGGGCTCTCCTCTAATCTCCACCGCTCCAGCTGGGACCGCAGGCGCTCACGGCTGCCGGGAGCCAGGCGCTCCCACCGGCAAGAGCCCGTGCCGTGCCACGCTGGTGGCCGCTTGGAGGGGAGAACTGGAGGAGAACAGGGCTGCAGGGGAAAAGCGCATGGAAAGGCAGAGCGAGCAACGCAGCCCTGCAGCAGCGTATTCTACAGGAGGACTTTGGAAATGACTTTCCTTACCTCCTAGGTACAAAATAGCCCAAAGCCCCCCAGCAGCAGGGCACGCTGCAGAACGGCTGCCTTTCCTGTGGTGGCTTTTGCTTGCCCATTTACTACCCCTTTGGAGAAAATTCAGTGTTTTTTTCTTTCACTGCCCCTGGTACCTGCATTATTAAGAAAGAACTGGATTGGTATATACTAGTGCATTACGCTATACTACTAAGTAAGTTAATGCCATAAGCCTATGTACAGATTTAAATATTAGGTGAGCTTTGGATAAGCAGAGATGGGAAGCAGATGTGGCCCGTTGGGATGGGGAAAGGAGGTGAGGATGAGCCACTTGGGGTTTTTAGGGAGGAAAGATCAGCCATCAAATGTAACTCCAGCAGAAACTCAAAAACCTTCTTGTGTTACCGTATCTCTGGCCTTACTGCCATGCTTGTTGCTGTCTTCACGGCCGACTCCCATAGGCAGCTCCACAGACACCCCCAGATGCTGATCCCTCACCACTACAGCACCGCGGACCGAGGTGGGGGAAGATCCGACCTGCACCCACACTCTGAACCTGCCCAAACTTTCACCCTAAACCTGCCCAGTCCTAGGTCTGAAACAGCCATGCCTGCCCGTCCTGCTGCTCTCTAAGCTAAAGATGGCTCAGTACTAAGAGCAGCTGCCTTAGTCCATCCTCCAACAGATTTTTTAATAAAGATCTCAAGATGTTAAAAAAACCAAAAACCACCCCAAAGAAACATGAACAGCCACAGCACACATGTACAGGATCATCGGTGCTTTCTTGCACCGAGAGAAAAGTGCGGAGCAGAGGATGTCGCAGGCAGTGACAGGCATCATCATCTCTGGTCAGGGCAGGGAACAGGCAGCACTCCGAGGGCAGGCGCCACATGGCAGAATAAAACCAAGCGCAAAGTGTGGAGGGATTTCTGCTCCTGCAACCCAATTCCCTCCGCTGAACTGCCTGCCAAGCACCCTCCCAGCCCCGCAGCTGCCAACAGATACTTAGGTAAAGTTGGGAGGGGGAGGAGAAAAAAAAAAAATAACCCCCCCCCTCCTCCTTCCTGGGATTAATATCTCAAATTAATTTTATCATGAAGAATAACAACCGGGGAGCTAAAGGCAGAGGGCAGCAGCTCGTCTCCGCACCCCCCGAGCATCACGGTCGCAGCGGTGCCGGACGGCACAGAAGCAGCACCACACCTGTGGGGGGGATTAACGCAGCGGGCTCTGCACGACATTCCCATTCCCAGCACAGAAAGGCAGCTGAAAGCAGATTTATCTGCTGGATAATAAAGGCAAAAGATTCTCAAAAGGGACAAGTTTCAAGCCAAATTGCTAGGCTCCTCCACTTTTAATCCCTCTCAAAACTGTCAGTATTATACGTGGGGAGGGAAGGGGGAGGACGGGGGGAGATCTTCACCCAAAAAGCAAAAGAGCAGAAGCCGCTGAAAGGCGGTACCCCAGCCAAGCGCTGCAGAGGTGTCTCAGAGGCACAAAGAGGAGATTAAGGCTGAAAGGCTATAGCGTTGAGCCAGGCAAGGAGTCTGCTGGAAAGGATGGGAAGAGCACATGGGAAAGATTTTGGATGCCTGACAAGGAGACGCAGAGACCATCTGGGTGAGAGGAGGAAGGGCAGGGTGCCAAGGAGAGCCATGGGAAGGATCAGCCCAGCCAGGGGAAGGCAGGTCTTCCCAGCTGCATGTGTGGGACCTGCTCCCACCCTCCTCTTCCTCTCCTAAAGAAAATGAAACAACAGGTTGGAGCTCAGAGAGAGAAAGACAAACATGTTGGTTTGGTATGGAGGACCTGGCTGGTTGCACAATCATTCTTCTACCCATGAGAGGTCTCTGATGGGAAGTGCAGGTTTGTTTCCTTTGACGTGGTTTTGCGAACCCAGGAAGATCCCAGGCCAGTTAAAGCTCAGTGTTCCCCACGTGTGGGTGGAGAGCACCACGCTGGCACCCATGGGAAGTCCCACTCGGTGGCCAACACGACTTGTGAGCAGCCACGTACCTCGCTCTTTGCTCTGTCCACTAAGCCAGCGCTGGGATCAGGGCTGGGTCCTACTGCTTGAGAGATGAGAGCTCGGCTCCTTGCGGCAGTCCGTAAAACTGCCACCTGCTCTGCCTTCCAGCTTGCTCTAAAGGCACCTTTCAGGATACAGCCACTATTAAAGGAGGGCAACAGGAGAGAAGTGGCATTATTCTAATATGGTTTTATTCTTCCCTTACTCTTTCATACTGGAGACACAATGCAGAGAGCATCCGTTCTCCACTGATACACCATGACCTCCAGCAACTCACCTGACCCCCTGCAAGCTCAGCCTCCTCATCCTCGCAGGGGGACAGCAAGGCTTTACCTCTTCTGAAACAATTTGGGATGTGCTGATAGGAAAAGCTGGGCAAGCCTGGAGTGTGGTTAACAGGTATTGTTTGATGACAGGGTCCAGCTGGTCTTTCACTCACCTACTCAAGGCCATCAGAGATAGCGGTGACAGCAGGTTTTTGGGATATGGATGCCTGCCCACGTTGGGAACTGGACCAGGACCCAGTGACTCATTTTTCACAGGGCACTGAGCAGCCATTAGACGTTAACGACTTTTGGCAACTACTGACCTGGGTCAGATTCAAAGCAATGACCCAAAAGGGAGAGGTTTTGCTTTCCCCATCAGCAGCCCCTGGGAGCCATCCTCCACTGCGCTGCCTCCGAAAAAAGGAGCTTAGAAAGGAAAGCCAGAGAGGTCCTCAGCTCTGGCACAGGGTAACCCTATCAACATGCACTGCAGATAGAGGCGGCTTTTTCCCCGGGAGGAATCAAAGCCTCATTGATACGTGAATTATGAATGAAACCTTAAGCTTTTAAACTTTTAACCTGTGCATTTCTAAGAAAGTCTTAATTTAGCCAGAGACATGGCAGGAAAGAACAATGGTTCAGTGGAAGGTACTGGATTTTCTAGGCTTTTAAAATACACCCTTGTTTAAGATGAAATATTCATTTACTGAGCCATTCCCAGTGGAAAAAGGAAATCCTGATCCACAGTGACCAAAGATGTGGACCGAAATCTGTTTCAATGAGACCTGTAGATGAGACTGACTTACAGTGACATCGTCCCCCCCTCCAATTCCAGCTCCGGTCACTTCCTCAGCAGTGCCCTGGGCTTCTACTTCTCTCTCCTGCTCTCACCCAGGTTTCCAATTTCAAGGCATGCCGTGAAGGGCTTTAGTGACAAACAAACTGCAGGACATCTTCCACCGCCCGATGCCAGGGTGGACGCAGCGCCCCGAAGCCCGGCTGCCACCCCTTCACGCTCTGCCGTACACCTTCAGGTGTGTTTTAGGCTGAGCCGTGCACTATCCCGCTCAGTGCAGCGGCCGAGACAAGCTCAGGGACCGGCTTTATCCGGCTCCTGTTTGTGAATTTATCCCCAGCCAAAGGCATTGAAAGCCGGGAGCAGGAGAAAGCTCTGGGGAAGGCAGCAAAGCAATAACAGTGATTCAGTGCGACAGAGGTCAGGCCACCTCACACCAAAGAAAATCAGGGTGGGTCAGTTCGGTGGAAGTAACACTCATTAGAAGAATAAACTATATAATGAAGAGGCTGGGAGGTGCTTTGCCCGGGTCTGGTGAGGCACGGTTAGACTTTATATCATCGATTCAAATCCTTTCCAGCTTCCACTGCACTGGAATTCACCCAAAAAATCGCCTTGCTGACCAGCGCTGAATGAGATTTTGTTTATTTTCTAGACAACTGCGGGCACATTGCTTCCATCAGCAGCAGAGCTGGCACAGAGCTGGGGTGTGAGCAAAGCCAGGAACAGAATGAGCCAGAGACTCAAGTCTTCTGCTGCCCTACAACTGAGCCGTCTCCAGGACAAGGGCGCAGTGACTTGCCCGGGTAGAAAGGCTGTGCAGAACCCAAACCCAGCCCAGACGGGACAGGGAGGATAGAGGGGTCACGGGAAGCAGGTGGCAGGAGAGATCACCTCCAAAGAAAAGAGCTGCATGCGGCAGCCCGTCCCCCCATCAGTGCCTATCGGTTGACAACGTTATCTGGACACAGATAAATCGGCACATTGGTATTTGAAGCCTTTCACACTTCGGAGCTTCATTCACCCCCATTTTCCCCTAAATTTTAGGAGATCTTTGAAAACAAAAGATCCCTTCTGGTTGCCCAGCACCTGCCGGCTATCTGACTATTTCAGCACCCAAAATGAAAGGCGGCTTTGAAAACATAGGCCCAAGTATGATATTCTGCAGGGGAATTAGCCATTAGATCTCACAAGCCTGGTGGGTCTGTGCATCAGGACTTTAACAAATGAACAAATTCTGCTGATGTGTTTCAAGAAGTTACAATCCCCGGCTCCGAGCCCAGAGGCATTAGCGGAAGGGACATATATCTGTTTCAGCAGCCCAGGACAAAGCCTTTTACATCAATTTAAATCACCGGTGGAGGTTTGAAGCAAAGCAGACAACGAGGTGACGCTGTCTTAAATCACCACACGAGGGTCCTCCAGAGCACAGAGGTCCAAGTCCCGAGGGAAGGACCTGTTATAGAATGGGATGGAGCAGCACTGAGCACAAAAACACAGCTAAGGCAGGACTGGGAGAAGGAGACGCGGTGGGCAAGGCGCCCAAGGCGCGTGTCCCAGGGATGGACCCAAGGCTTGCCCACCGCGTCTCCAGCTGGGTGGCAGAAGATGTTGGTGCTCAAGGGGAAGAATTGGGCAGAATTGGGGTGGGAAAGGCAGAAGGGAGGTAACGCCGCCCTGGGGTCTGCAGGGATTAGACTTGGCCACATCACGAGCCAGCAAAGCTCCTCGTTTTCAGAGGAGGAAAGAAAAAAAAAAAAAGATGTTAAAAAAAAAATAAAATCAATCAGCCACAAATTATAACTAAGAGAGATGAAAGTTAAGAGTGAAACTAAACAAAGCCCCAGGTGGCCCTCTGCCTGGGGCACTTCTGCTAATTTTAGTTTCTCTGTTCTTCCCTGAGCTGTTTGGGTCGATGACTGTACGGTTTTGGAGCGTTTACTTTGCTGCAATTGCTTAACATGTTACACACTGGGATGGTCCAACCTGGGGGAAAGGGGAAGGCAAAGAAGAGCCGCTTGGGATCCATCTTTGCCACGACGGAGCCAGCAGCTCTGGGTCCTTGAGCTGGTCTGGGGTGGTCCAAGGGCCAGGTTGCCAACCGTGCCATCGCGCGCACACAAGTCAACGTGTCTGCAGACCGCAGGGACGGCGGGTCCGTGCCACCATGGATATGCACAAACCCACGGTCCCTTCCAGCACCGAGAGCCCACCGGGGGATACAATTCATCCGCCTCCCGCTCACCCCTCTCCTGGGCTGCCCTGGCACAAACCCCCCACACCCTTCTCCAGGCACAGAGCGACGCTCCCGCAGCCCATCAGCATCTCTCCCATCGCACTCCTCCGCTCCCTGCCAAAAACGCCGCGGCTCTGCTTGGTGCCGGGGAGAACCGTTCCGCAGCCACCGCGTTTATTCCACAGAGGGAAAAGGCAGCAGCCTCACAGAAGCATCCTATACAGCAGAATGTATTTAAATACCTAATGAAGGAATAAATCTGCGCGAGGGAGACATTTACTGCATACTTATTCACACAGAGCCTTTGTGCATGGCGGGGGCAGCGGGGGGGCGGCGGGGCTGCGCACTGCACCTGCGCTCCTGGCCGACAGCCGCTTCACCAGGGTAATGAATATGGCAGGATCCTATTAAATGAGACTCTACCTGTCAGGGAGGATATTGAGCGCTCCCAGCCTCCACATCCATTCCGGAGGACTCGCCTCTGCCACGACAAGACACAGCACCTTATCGACAGGGGCCTCCCCGGGGGTGTCGGAGAGCAAACAGTGTGCTGGGGGTGGGGAACAGAGACAGATTGGGCCACTTTACAGCATCAGTTTGCCTCTGCACAAGCCATCGGGGATTTTTCTTTTTTTTTTTTAACCCCCTCCCCAGCCCCCGCAATATGTCAGAGGGTGAAAGTCATGAACTGGCAGCTCATCCCGTAGCGCGGGCAGGGCTGAAGGCCAAGGGCTGCGCTGGAGCCCCAGACCAAAGGGTGTGGGTGAAGGTCCCTGGAGGACAATTAAGTTCTACTCGTGCACTGGAAATGTGCTTCCTTCAGCCGGGGCAGAGCCTGGGTCCTCTGCCAATTTACTGCAGGTGAAAAAGTGCGTTTTGCTCATGTTGCTCTAAAGGGGTGAGAAGCACCCGCTGCTGCGGCAGAGTGGGGAAGGAGCAGCACGAGGCTGCGCAGAAGCACGCTCAGATGGGAGAACCATACCAAGCACACGGCGTTTGTCTGGGTTCGGACACAGAAACACCGTAGCCCATCCAGGCTGAGCCATACCTCACGTCCCCAGCACTTGCTGCCTGAGAAGGCATGGAGCAGGAGCCACCACCAACCTGCACGTTAAAAACCGAACGCCACAAGCACCGTGCCCAGCTCTCCCTGCCTGGTGCTCCCAGAGCCATCGCCCCACACCAAGGGCAACCCGTCATGATTTTGCCACTTCCCTGCAGGGCAGGGCTGCTTGGCAGGGTGGTAAGAGTACGCACAAGGTGGTGGTGATGAAATATAAAAGCTCAGCCATTCGCTTCAATTTTACATTTCAGGACCAGCAATTATTCAAGACAGATGCTGTGTGGTGGAGCAGCAGCACCCGCTCTTGTCCCAGCAGCCCCTGGCTGGCACCCAGCGCCCCACAGCATCCTTATATGCCTCCAGCCATCACTCGGCTTTCAGTTTTACCTCCCCCACCTCCCAAATACAGCCAAATTCATCTTGCCCTTTGCTCGCCCTCTGCCTGCCCTCCCTGCCGCGCGATACAGAAGGTCAGGTTTGAAATTCAGGGGTCACAAGGAAGAAATGTAGTGGGGTCAGGGGTGAGAGAAGCGGAGAGGGGAGGAATTTCACCTCTCCAACCATTTGCTTCCATGAATCAGCAGCCACCGAGCTCCCTCCAGGCACGGGGTGCTGGGCTGCACCGGGGCTGGTGGGGCAGAGGAGGGGGCTCCCCATCCGCAGCCCCGGGCAGAGCAGCACAGCAGCCCCTGCTCTCCTGCGGGCTTCGCTCCTTTTTTTGTGTTATCCCAAGCTTATCAAGATGCCAGCAAAAACACAGCTAAATGCCAAACCCCCCAAAGCAAAGCTACAGCAGAAACAGAGCAAGAGGAAATTAAAGATGTGCTTAACACATCTGGAGTTTACATTTTCCACGTGCAGAGCCGAGCGAGGCGCCCGGAGAAGCAAAGGTCCTTCGGGTCCCTCTCCAGGTGCCTGTTAAGGGGAGGGAGTTCGGCTCACACCGCCTCTTCGCGAGCAGGGCCTGGGGTGAATAAATATATCATCCCACATCACATATGTCATCACTTATGCCCTAAACACTAGCTTTTGGGCTTTTTTCTTTAATCTCCATTATCACGTATACTATCTGCTTCCATACTATATATACTATACCATATACTTCTATACTATATATACTTCTATACTATCTACTTCTCCATTAGCTCTTCTTTTCAAAACTGCTTCTCCTGCTGCCTAAAGCTCTGCAGCCAGAGCCAGTCACTTTGGGAAACCCCCAGAGGATTCCTCCCTGCTGGGGATTTTGCACTGGCCTCTTTCTGCTGAAAAGGCACAAACAATTCCTGCGCACGGGAGAAAATGAATGCACTGAGCATCCCAACCAACTTACAAGATGGCTTAAAGGGAGCGGAGAGCGAGGGATGAACACGGAGCTGTAAGATCCCTCTCTGGAGCGTGGGAACACAGTGGCTGCCTCACTTGAAGATGAGCCATCCCCATACACGTGTCCCTGAGCCAGTGCGGATGCAATCACACCCGGGAGAGAAGGCAGCCCCATTTCAAGGGAAGGTAGAGATCTCCAGCTGAGGAAGCACAGCTGCAATTGGGGAATATGCTGCGAGAGCAAAAAAATGCTGTTTTCATGTAAATGTCCCAATAATAGAAGAGTGAATGAAGAAAGCAACACATACAAACAAGAAATAGTACATTTGTGCTAGAGAAGCAGAAATGATTCTAAAAAGAGAGCTTTATCAACGTTTTCCAGAAGGCATCGGCTGTTCTTTAATGCTCCTCGAGGAATAACACATTGGTCCTGCTGAACCTGGGCTGCCTGGTGCCTCTGATCACAGGTTTCTTAACAATCACAGTCTCAATGCAGCACACTTGAAAAACATTAAGCTTGTTTGTTTTCTCAAGCAAATATTGAGCCGCTATTCTCGCACCCCGTAAACTGGCATTTTGTGCTGTTTGCCCAGTTTCTGCAGCCGCTGCTGCTGCATTTCCCTGGCAATCCGGACTCTGAAGCTGCTGGTATCAGCCTAACCCCAGTCAAACCCCACCAGTGGCAATAGGGTTTCCCTCGTACCCAGAGGATTTGATTGCTCTCTCAGGTACCAATATCAAACACTCAGCTTCTATTAGTTATGTGGATACCTTCTGCTCTGCCCATGCCGTAATCATTTAAGCCCCACAGCTTTTCTAAAGGTCAGTGCTTCCCTCTTGCAGGGAGGGGTAAATCCAGTCCAAGCTGCTGAAAATAAGTCCAGAGTTAAATCTTTGGAGTTTATAGCTGGTAAGTCCCCAGCCACGCTCCTAAACAGCTTCCCGGAGTGAGAAAAGGAGCTCAGGACCCCCATTCCCTTCCTCACACAGCAGCATCCCATGCGCCCAAGTTTAACAAGCAGCAGGGAAACAGGAGACAACGCCTGCTGTCCCTTGATTAAACGTCCTACTAGTTCAATGGGAAAAGTGCTGGAAACATGGGGTCAGCTCTCCCAGCAGCTGGGCTGAATCACACCGAGGGAATTTCCACTTTCGCTTTTAATTAATAAGTGCAAGCTGCAGGACACATCTGCAGCAGAAAACAAAACTGCTGCAAGAAACTCTCCAGCAGCTCCTCAGAGGAGCGGCATCACGAGTGAAACACCGGTGTGGTGCCGGTGCTGGGAAAACCACGGCACAGCCACTGTCTCACCACTAGCCCACGCCTGCACCCGGCACGGCAGCGCTCCATTACAGCTGGCAGCCTTGTAAAAATCAAGGGCACATATTACTTCTGCCCAATGCAATGGGATGTGTTTTGTTCTGAAATATAGGTCATTTAAACATGTTTATCGGTTGATTACTAAGACTGAAGCTCAGTATTCATCCTGTTTTCTTTGCGCTTCGGATTACAAAGTAATTTTCAGACAAACTCCCTGGAAAGTGAGAAAGTGATGTTAGCCCGCTTTGCTGGTGGGAAAACTGCAGGCAGAAAGCCTGCTTGTCTTTCAGATTTCTCAGTCTCTCTTCCAGTATACCCATCCCTCAACCCGTACCTTCCAGATTATTCCAATTATCAATACAAGACCAAGTTCCCAATATGAAAGTATCTGCACCAAAAAAAAAAGCATGAGGAGAAAACCAGAGGGGGTCAGACTGCTGCCCTTGGCTTCAAAGCTCCGCAGAATGATTTAGCCCAAATAGGCTCAAGAGGTGCGACTGGTCTGAGAGCCAACAGAAAGGAGAAGGTGGGAGGAAGGGACTCTGGTTTTATTCCAACTCTGCCATTCACGAATTTAAGCGTATAGGACCAGGATAGCCCCTTCGCTTCTGCGTGCTCCCTTGCATTTGCGGTACAAAGTCTCGGAGAGCGGGAAGCTCTAAGAGCGTCAGGCAAAAAGCATCAAAGAACCTCAGAACTGAAAGCAGGCAAAAGGATGCTCTGTTTTCCCACTAATAAGCCACTGGCTGCAGGATGACAAGCAAAAGCAAACATCGCATTAGTCAGCCAAATGTTAACTCAGAGCTGCGAGGTTGCGGGCTGCGAACACTCCCAGCCGCTCGGGAAGGTAAGTGCTCCCAGCTGGAGGCACAGCGATGTTTGTTTGAAAGACCTTGTTTTACCCCAGCGTCTCTTCCTCACCCTTTTTTCTTTACTTTGAGCAGCTCAAGGGACCGACTCTTGTTTTTTTCCCGACTAACGGGGACCTCAGGATCTGCATCCTCTCCAAGCAGCAAATGCAAATCACTCTCTAAGTTAGTGGCAATGACCAACTTAACAGGTCCCACTGCTTTTAATGAGCTGAGGATGGGGAGGAAGAGGCCGAGGCAGGATGAACAATTACCACCTACAGTCGTGGCAGCGCTTTGTGCTGCCTGCCGTGTGCGCGCTTCACGGGATGCGCAGGCTGGTTTGTGTAGGGCCTGCAGGCAGGTTTAGGAGATTAAAGCCCAGAACACAATAAATAATTTAGCAGCTTACCACAAAAAAAAAAAAAAAAAAAATCCCGCACTGTATAATAGCTAGGCTGTATGATGTGTACATTCATTTTAAGTGCACATCACTTTCATCTACATGTATCTATTTGATGCAAAGACATGTAACTGAGCGAGAAGGAACAACCGGGAAAGGTGGCAGGGTCCCCGGCTGAGGAGCAGGCAGGGGATGACGGGACAGATGCTTCCAAAGCCACTTAACTAATTATTCCAGGCCTGCCCGTGCTGCTGCCTGCGCTCCCCTGTTTGCATGCGTGTTGGAGGAATTGTAAACCCTCGCTCAGTCAATTATTCCTCCGCCGTCCTCCCCTGGTCCCAGCAGGCTGCCCAGCACGGACTGGCAGCGCTGGTGGGAGCTGCCCTCAGCTCAGCCCTGACCGGGAACGCGATGCAAAGCCCCGTGCAAAGCCCATGGGGCTGACAGCTTTCGGTCACCACCGGGCAGCTTCAGCCCCGCCAGCCATCGTCCCCTCTCGGTGGGATTGCACGGCTGGCAGCAATCCCTGGAGCACAGGGCTGGGAAAAGGTTTATCCTTTTATAGTCAGGGAGTGGATGCACAGGGAAACCTGCCTGTAAGGGAGAACTGCCTGAGAGATGGGGTCACTGCCACGTCTCCTCGGTCCCAGACCTTTCTGTGACCAGACTGCCGATCCCTTCCAGCATCCTCAGGGCTCACCGAGCCCCAGGTGGGATACGGCCATGTACAGGGGTGTAAATCACAATGTGCAAATTCAAATTACAGAGCGGAAAACTGCAAGCTTGAGTAACATATTCAATGTCAGCTCAATAAAACTAGTGGCCAACATGAGAAGAATCATCCAAGCATCCTTCACCTCACAGCACCGCCACGTTTCTCTCCCCCAGCCACTAGATGTGGCTCCCTCCCTGCTTCATTAGCATCATCCGCGATTTCTTTGAGACACACCTAAGGAATGACCATAATCTTCCAACCTACAGTCAAGGTGACAGTGGGGAAAACACCTCCACAACCAAATCCTAAACACATGGAAAGGCTGAACGCGCCAGACCCTCGGACAGTGTGTGTGCAGGGGGGCGGCTGGGAGAAGAGCCAGGAGCTGCTACCATCGCTGGTAATAAGCAGCCAAATTTAGGCTTAGCGTTTTGTTGTTCTTTTTGTCCAAGTCACAGCCAGGAAAGCCTGTGGCCCCACCACAGACCCCGGGAAACGTCTCCGGTGCAGAATTCCCCTGGGTGCCGCACTCTCCAGCCCCTGGGAGCCGCACTCCCCAGCCCCTGGGAGCTCCCTGCGGCAGGCGGGGGTTTCTCTCCCGCCTTCATTGCTCAGGCTGGGCTGCCTGCAAAGAGCTCCTTGGGGGCCTGAGGAACGCAGGCATCTGCCTGTCCGTGCATCTCCGCAGAAATGAAAAGAGGGTAATAAAAGGCAGGAGGAGGTGGGGAGACCATGCATCATAACAGGCGTAATGGACTAATGCTAATATAGAGACTGGCCGCATCCAATCCACGCCTGTCTGGCACATCCATAAATATCGGGCAGACGTTCAAGTGATGGATTTGCCTTTGCAAGCCGTGCAGTATTTTACAGCCCCGCTAATGCTGTCGTTGTCCTGGCCGGCAGCAAAAAGCAACCGTAACAACAATGGCTAGTAAACTTGATTGTGGGATTGAGGAAATATTAAAGGTGGCATCAGTCAGATGCACAAGGGAAAACCCAACGGCAAGTTCCATCACAAGCCATGGCTATTGCTTTTGCATGGCATTTCACTCCCCGATTTTCCCCAAATCCCAACCTTTTTGCAGCAGCAGCAGCATGGGGGCCGTGCCAGCGCATGGGACTCTTCCTGCGGACTCCCCTGTCTCTCCCAGCACGTTTGTGTTTGCCACATTTGGTTTTTTGCCTCAAGAAAGCATTTATAGAAGCAACATAGCACGGTCCTCTCACGGTACTTCTTGCCACCCAGGGATTTAAGATCTTACAAATGGACTAAAACTCATGTTATTTTGACCTCTCAGGATTTTAAAAGCCTGCAGAAAAATGTATATAGTAAAGAAAGCATGAACTTCTTGACTCATAAATAGAAAGGCAGAAGTCTAACACTGCCCTTCCCCCAAAAACTAACAGCATCCAGAACACAGCAACTTCTTCAGATTTACACTCAGAGGAAAGCAGGGGACAGACAGAAAAACTAACATGAATTAATGGAATAGTTTGGTATTTCCTGATATTTTCCACCAAGATTACTTCAAGAAGAAATGCATTACTGAACTAGATGAAAATATAGCTCTGCTTCTAGCATGGAACGGAGGAGGAATAACTTCTGCCTCACTTCATGCTCATAAAGGAGATAAAACCTCTTCTTATAAAAGATGTGGGGATTAATTATCTTCTAAATATGTTAAAGAAAAAAAAGTATGCGCACAAAAGGGAAAAACAGCCTTTTTGGTAACTATTTCACAACAGTTACTTGGGTAACTAGTCCCAAAGTACACGGACTGACACATCTCAAATCTCCCCTTACCCTCACGTGTGCCGCTCCGAGCTTTAATCCTGCCTGTACAAAAACCCAAGAGCACTGGGAAAGGTGAGACGGGAGACATTTCTCTGGTTTAAGGCTGTGTGCACCTAAGGGAGGCACCAAGAGAGACTTCATGTCAAACCTCCCAGGACCTCGCCAGTGCTGAGGGCGGTGTGGGAGCGGATGCTGCAGGGGAAGCCCGGCAGCGCGGGAGCCACAGCATCCTCCTCCTGCTCCTTTCCCAGGAAACCTCCTGCGGGCATCGCCAGCAGCACCTGGCCTACACTTGTGATGTTTAAGACAATCAATAAGAGCATTTGCTGGGGAGTGCCAGGACCAAACCCCAGAGACGAACCTCCAAGAGAAACCCCTTTGAGCACGCAGAGCCTCTTGCCTTTGGGCTGCTGGTTGCTGCCGGTGGAGCTGGTGAGACCTCCGAGGCAGGCTGGTTTTCACGCAGAATGCTGTCCAGCCACTTGCAGCCTTTACTAGCTCCACTTTTGTTTGGAAACGAGTAAAATGTAATTGTTGCATTCAATAATTTCAAGCTGATTTTTCAAAGTGCCCAAACCCCAGTAAGAACCAGAGTCATTGCCACCTCATGAGCCAAGAAACAGATTAAAAGCAGACTCTGAGCCCACCTGGCTCGATTTCATACACATAACATTTCCCGAACACCTGCCCCTTAGCTCTCCAGCAGCTATAAAAATACATCCCAACTTCTCTCTTCTTTTTTTTTTTTTTTCTTCCTTATTTCACTTGCTCTGCCAGGCAACAGATAACAGCACCGCAGAAGTAATCTTGGGAGAAGAGGAGGCCAATTTCATGCCATTAAGAGGTGGTGAGGACATTCCTGAACCACTCAAAACCACAGTCTAGAGGGACTTGACAGCTCTGCCCCTTCTCTAGCCCTGAAACATGCACGTTAGTGCTCTCCTTTGGCTTCAATCACTTTTCATATTCCCTTGCACAAATTCCAATTAAAAAGTAAGACTCCAACTTCTGGCTACTAACAATAACAAATGTAAGGGACCACTGGGCATTTTGAGGAGACATTTATGGGGTCACAGTTTGACAGCACCCTTTTTACACAGATGGAAGCAAAGGGGAATTACTGTCTGAGGCTGGAGAATCCTTGTTCAGGGAGAAAAAGAATCCCAGCTTCTCCGACCACACCAGAGCAAAACACCAGCAATACAGCACCAAATCAACACCCCCTTATTTCACGTCCTAGGGCAAGAAACAGAGACTTGTTTCTCAGACCTTTCAATTAAACAACTTCTTCAGTCAAGCAAGAATCATCTGCCATCTTCCACCTCTGCTGGGACAGAGGTCTGAGCTCCGAGGGTGATGGACTGATCACCGAGACAGCAAAGCACCTGACCTTCCAACCTACAGCTAAAGCAAGGCATCTCCTTTGGAAGGTGTCTGCAACCGGATGATTTTCATCTGTTCAACAGCAGCCTGATGTCCTCTTGGCTTCTCTACACACTGATGTAACTGACTTTTTCCTAAAGTGCTACGGAATGTCTGCGGGGGTGATAATTAAGGATAAATTAAAAGGATGAGATAACCATCCATAGAATGAAGTCAGATAAGGACAGGTTCGGACATATATTTCATTGTGAAAGACCTTTTTTATTCCCACTAATGGAACAAATTAAATCAGCCAAGCTGAATAAAATATCATATACCAAGACACAATAACACACTTAAAAGTTCACCTTTCCCCTGCCTGCGTAATCCAATCAGTTATCACTGTCCCTTGCAAAAGCGCAGGTTCGCCTTTGTTGAAAGCAAGGCCAGACATTACGCACCACGCGTTCAGGCATCCAACGGGGAAACTGGAATGTGTTTCCAATCACGAAAACTAGTTACAGCACTACGTATTTTTCTGTAGCACTGCTCCTCCAGACAGACCCCACGCGGCTCTTCACGGGTGACCTTGCATGCCAGACCTGATTCAAGCTGAACTGGGACAGGGTGTTACGGGAGTTCAGAACCACGTCTGACGCCCATTTATCCAGGAGGATTGGGTATGAATTGAGATGCACACACTGTGTTTCACCCCAGGGCATCTGAAATAACCAAACCTGGGTTCTTGCCTACAGCACCGAAGTTTACACTGGCGACGCGACGCAGAGCACTTTCCCTTTCATTTGTAGAAGCGACCCCTGGATGCAGAGCCCAGCCGTCAGACCTGGCCTGGATAGTTCTCACACACCAGCTCCGAGAAGTATGGCCCACACCTCCGAGCATCTTCAAGCACACAGATCAAAGCCTTATCGCCACTGGAGCAAATCTGTGCTGGGTGAAAACCAGGTACAACGTCACCGTTACTGCTTTTCCCTGGGAGCCACCGCATGTGCCATCCGGGAGCGTACCCAGCTCGTGAAGGTAGGCAAGGGGTGGCGAGGCTGCAGGACCTGCGTTTCTCCTGCGGCAGGCATAAACAGCATGGGGGTAAAGTAATCCATAGACGGTGCACTGTCAGACATAGAAGAGACATTTATTTATTTTTGATCACAAACAATGTCCTCCATTGACAAGCTGAATGAAGGGCACTTCACTGATTTATTAGATCTAATAAGAAACACACCTCTTGGGATGAAACACAAGATTGATTTTTAGTGGTGAGCCATGCTGCTATCCCGGCCCCTGTGCTCAGCCTGCCGAGATGAAACTGGGCATGCACAGGGACAGAGAGAGTTGAAAGAGCACTGGGTGGGAGAAATAAATGGAAAGATTTCTCCGAGGAAAGGGAGCTGAAGAGGAAACAAGGCTCGCGCTAGCAGCCCTTCAAACTGAGGGTTACTCTTTTCTTCCTGCAATCCTTCTCTCCCACCAAGTCTATGTATCTTAAGAGAAGAGCAGCAAAATACTAGAAACTTAAAAGGGCAACTCCAGTGCAGTTCTTGGGAAACCTCCACGTCAGACCCTTCCCATGCATCTGCCTTTCAGAGGAGCCCCTCTAAATATAGCAAGTATAATTTTCACATCAGTCTCAGCATCTAACAGGGAAACCACATTAGCCGAGTTCCGTGGATGCCGTTTTCCATCAGGAAAAAGACAACTAGCACAGCAGTGCTTAGCTTGAGGCCCTATTAATAGCAGTCCTAATTATATGGCTGCAAATTTAATTCCTAGCAATGATTAGTGTCAAAATCAAAGGCATCACACATCAATATTGATAGAATTGTATGAAGCCCATAAACAGAACAAGCAAGCCGACACATCTCCCCCCCAGCAGTTAGTTGCTCTTAACTGTTCCATTAATGTCTCTTCTAATTTTGCTCGATGAAAATTATTTTATTGCAGAATCCACAATTCTGAATGATTACATCCCTAACATGGCCCCCTTCCCCCTTGCTCCCCCAGCCACGAAGCTGGGACGCTTTGGAAGGAGAGCCAGACCACCGAGCTGCAGGGAGAGCGGCATCCCACGTACCTGTGCTTCATCTGAAAGGTCACGGCATCATCAGCACATTTGCTTTTCACCCACTGGGAGAAAACTGCTGAGGAACAGTAGTTCTCAAGAGGAGCGGGCTGCCAGGGAGCAGGCGGGGGCATCGCAGGGCGCAGCCGTTTCATACAGTACCTGCACCGAGCGCACCCTGAGTCCCCTGCCGAGCCGTGCCCCACGTGCAGGCGGATTGCCACGAGAGGCAGTGGGCTGGCCAAGTCATGGAATCGCCTAGGTCGGAAGGGACCTTTAAGATCATTGAGTCCAACCATCAACCTAACACTGCCAAAACCACCACTAACCCACATCCCTCAGCACCACGTCTACCTGTCTTTTAAATACCTCCAGGGATGGCAGTTCCACCACTTCCCTGGGCAGCCTGTTCCAATGCTGGATAACCCTTTCGGTGAAGAAATTTTTCCTAATATCCAGTCTAAACCTCCCCTGGTGCAACTTGAGGCCGTTTCCTCTTGTCCTGTCGCTTGTTACTTGGGAGAAGAGACCGTCCCCCGCCCTCGCTACAACCTCCTTTCGGGGAGTTGTAGAGAGTGAGGAGGTCTCCCCTCAGCCTCCTCTTCTCCAGGCTGAACATCCCCAGTTCCCTCAGCCGCTCCTCAGAAGACTTGTGCTCCGGACCCCTCACCAGCTTCGTTGCCCTTCTCTGGACACGCTCCAGCACCTCAATGACTTTCTTGTATTGAGGGGCCCAAAACTGAACACAGGATTCCAGGTGGGGCCTCACCAGTGCCGAGTACAGGGGGAGGATCACCTCCCTAGTCCTGCTGGCCACATTATTCCTGATACAGGCCAGGATGCTGTTGGCCTTCTTGGCCACCTTCTTGGGCACACTGCTGGCTCATATTCAGCCAGCTGCCAACCAATGCCCCCAGGTCCTTTTCCACTGGGCAGCTTTCCAGCCACTCTTCCCCAAGCCTGTGGCGCTGCCTGGGGCTGTTGGAGTCAATGCTATGCCAGAAAATTCCTCCTCCAGCACTGAGTTTTAATGGGCAATAGACCCACCGATTCATCCTTCTATCCCCTTCAATAGTAACCAGGGACAGACGATGCACTCACGTGTGTCACTGGCTGTGTGAGGAGCAGCTGACCAGTCTGGGGCAGCCACAGCAGGTACAAAAACACCCTCAACCCTGAACTCAAACCCTGACCCCAGCAAATGCTCTGGTTCCCTGCAGGAAAGATGCCGAGTTCATTGTCAGCTGACTTATCTGATATTATTGACTTATTTGCCAGCAGCTCCAGCACCAACACCCCTCCGGTGCTGCGCAGCTATGCTGAACTCACAGCCGGGCTGTGCGGACTCCACGGGTGACCTGCCCAGGCTGCCCGCACTGGCCAGACCCTGCACGGGCTCCGAAACCAGCAAAGCCAGCAGCGAGCTCAGCCTGGCAAAGCTGCCAGCCTTGCCATGGGGCTCCGTGCTGCTCCCGAGCCGACAGAAGACTTCTCCCTTTACACATCAGCCAGCGCTGGCTGCTGAAAGGAGCAAAAAGGGACTTCAAATGTACCCAGGAGACAAAGAAGGGGGAAGAACTAGCAAAACGGGGCTGTACCCAAGAGTGCAGGCAGGGATGTGTGGGCAGGCAGGCAGGGGTGTGGGGACCATCAGCATTCAGCTCCTTCGGAGGAGAGAGGCTGAAGCAGCAGCAGCCGCTGCTCTCCTAGGGAACGTCGCATGAGGCAGCTAGGTGAACAGCTAATGGCAAGAAGGACATCAGTGAGATAACGCAGCATTTTCAGTAATGAATTCTCACTGGGGAAGCACAGACAAATTTGAAAGATTTCAGAGCTGGCTCCCCGACTTCTTTCCTCCAGCTACACAAAAGTGGCTTCTTTGAAACCCCAGACTGAGCAACCGGCTTGTTTCCAAAGTAAATCAACGGCTGCGGGAAAGGGAATAGGTGTGACGTAGCTTTCAGACATCAATTGTGTAGGTAGATATGTAAGGTGGCGAGCTGGAGAAGACAAGGCATCTATCTGTAAATCTCTGGCACTTACAGAGGTGCGTACAGTTTTACCATCCTCATTTGACATATGGGGAAGAAGAGATACGGAAACAGTCCTGAGCATCCTGAGCACTCACTGACTTTGAGACATGTCTGGTCTTGGAACACGCACAAAAACTGGAGGCAACCTGTTAACTACCCACCGCGTCTGCAATGCCTGCTCTGCAGTGAGTCTCCCAAAGAGCCCCCCAGTTCAATGCAAAGCTGCTTCCTACGCTTCACGTGACCTCTCTTCGGCCATGTAAAAGATAATCCCACATGTCAAACAAGAAAAGATTTACTGAAGTTGTGGACAGGACTGCCAGATAGAGAAGAACAACATTCCCAGCCCCACGCAACGGAGGATGGGACAGTGATCGCTCCAGCTGATGATAACAGGAGGCACAGGTCTCGTGGGCTGCAGACAGCTCTGATACATCTTAAATCGGGGTGCTCAGCAGATGCCATGAAGGGCTGACTACAGTGAACACCCGGAATGAGTTTGCTTGAGAGAGGAACCGGTTTGCTCAGTGCCTAGTTACCACTGGCTCAAACACAGGTAAAACGCGAAGGATTCCCGCAGCCTCCCTTCCCCATCTCCCCCAGTCCTGCCCAGCCGCCTGCCTTCTGGACGGAGTGAAGGGAATGGGCGCGAATAGATCAACTCTGCATCAAAAAGATAGGCGTTCAATGTAGAACAGCACAAGGAACTAAACTGTGCTGGAGAGACTGCTTCTCCCGTAACCCTACGTAATTCATGGGCCGTGACAGTAAATACCTGGCGTGCGGGCACAAGCTGCTGCTGTAACTGCCTCTAAACGAGGCACCTCCTCTTCCTCCCCCCCAAACAGCAAGTGCCAGGCTGCATGGCTGGCTGCAACCTTGGCAGCGCACGCATTCGCCAGGTGCCAAAGACGCCTCTGCCATCCATTTCGCTGGAAAAATCCCGGGGCTGGCGCGTGCCGCGGCGGGGGGGGGGGGGGGGGCTCTGCTCCCCAGCCCACTCCCCCCTCGTGTTCAAAATTGCCCCACCGACACGCGAGAGGCACCAGGGAGGCACCTCGTTTACCACTACTCAGCACTTGTAAAGTGCTGAATGAATATTAATGAACTGATGTAATTAAAATGATGCAGACATTCAAGTGTAGTATCTGCCTGTCCTTGTATCTTCCTGGATAGATGAGGAAGAAATTCCCTGCTGCTTAAGGACACAAAAAATTAACAGCCTGCTGTTGATTACATTTGTTAACTCTTTCCCTGGTACGAAGAAGCAGGGTCTGCGTTTAGCGGGTTCACCGAACGCTATCACTTATATTTTCGGTTAATTTGAAGGATGTCAGCTCTCCAGGGCAGCATCTCTAAGGCTGGTTTTGCTGGAGCTGGATCAGCCCCTGCACACACCGATGGCTTCCAGTTGCAGCTCCAACTCTAAAGCCCAACTCCGGGGGGCTCCCCCCCATTTACACACCCCAAAGCCATTCCCACACTCATTTTAAATACGGAATTCCTGAGAGAGGACTAGCGAGGACCACACTCAAGAGATGTATGACTGGGTCTGAGCAGCCTTTGCACGCTACTCACTGAAGAGTGGTCCAGAAGATAGGGGCAGGGGTGGGGGTGGGGTGTGGAAATCCCAGCTCGACTTCAAAATCCTAAAACCCACCGGAGCCCCCCCCACCCCCTGTGCTGGGGGAGGAAACCAGCGGGAACATCTCTTTGCCCTGGGCAACTAGCCCCAGCTTTGTGATGCAGAGGGTGAGGAATGTTATCTTCCAGGACTGATCAATCATCCAGCTGTCAGAGGGAAGAGCAGGAGGTAAGAGGCAGAGAGAAGCAGCAGGACTCTGCCCTGAGGCTTGGTTTCCAAAAGCAGCCAGGTTAACCCATTCCTATCTCTCCATGACCAAACATCCTGCCACCATCAGCAATTTTGCCATCACCGAAAGCTTTCCAATTCACGTTCTTCTACACAAGTTGCAGAAGGATTGCTGGGAAACAACTCAAAACTATTGCAAGATTTCCAGTGTGTCAAAAAGGAGGAAAGATCTGAGAGCTTGGATACAGCTTGCTGAGGTTCACTCAAACTCAGGAATTGCAAGCCAGCTCCTCGCTTGTCTCTGATCAGACTAGCCCATTATTGCCCTGACAATTTCTGCATCAGCCCCGCAAACACCCCCCTCCACCCTACCCCCACCCCCAGTTTACTGAATGATAGAATGCAAAAAAAGCCCCAGACAAACAACAGGGAACGGTGTAATATACAGGCAGGCAGTGCACGCAGGAGTGCGGAGACCTGTATTACCCTGCTGCTGAAGGAACTCGCCACCTGGAAGCACAGGGAAGTGCCCTCAGCCCATGCAAGGGGATGCTCTGGAGCTGTAACACCACAGAGCAATGGGAACCCTGTGACCTCGTTGTGTCCCTTTTCCAGGACCAGGCTACAGCCGTTTCCGCTGCCCAAGGCTTGGCACTTCTCCGCTTCAAAAGAAACTGCAGCAACACCACTCTCTACTAACGGTGCTGATGGATGAACTTTGCCTCACCAATGCAAGGCTCTCTGTGGCCCAAACCTTGTGATTTTTGCTCCTGACTGGCTCCCAGTTTCATGCTGGGAAATATCTGTAAGACACAGCTGCAGCTACACGCATCAGAGACTCCCAAGAGACATGAAAAATGGATCCTCTGAAGCCACGGAAATAAGCTTACCTTCTTCAGCTTGCCAGTCTTAGTGCCCACAAACACCACGCTGTAGCCGTTGTAGACGTAGGAAGCAACAGAAGTCATCCGGTCCCGGCTTGAGGTGAAGAGCGTCACCCCATCCACCGGTGTTGAGCCTCCCAGGGGCTGGTTGATGTCGAGCCCACAGAAATTGTCATCGATGGGGACTGGCTGGAAAGACAAAAGTTTGGGGCAGCCATGAGTGAAACGGAGCGTGGGGCAGCCCCACACACCCAGGCTCACGTGGAGGGGAGCCGGTGATGCTGACAGCAGGGTGGGAGCCACCACCACGCAACCCTCTGCCCAGGGACCCTGCCAGCTTCAGCCACCTTCTGCAACGGCTTGTTCCCCTCACTGCCCGAGCCCAAGACACTGCAGCTGCTCCAAAATGTGTTTGGGGCTGAGGAGGAACCCTAAGTCCCATAGACTTATCGGATTTCCACTCATTTTCTAAATCTGCTAGGTTTCTCATGGGTTTAGCCCTGCTGCACAGCCATGCAGAAACTCTCTCCTCCGCTCATTTCAGGTCCTCTCAACCCGATTTTTTCGAGTAGTATTAGCAGAAAGGTGCTCAGCATCTCCACATCAGCAAAAGCTTCCCTTGAAGACCACTCAAGCCCTGCTGCTGGCAGCTCACAGCAGTGCTGGCAGTGCCACGCTTGGGGCAGGACAGGCTTGGGTCAGTCACCAGCCAGAGGAGATCCGGACATGGCTGATCCCACACCATGAGACAGGGGACGACGCTGCTGTTCACTCCTGTTGGGAGCAACCACCTCCCTCTGGCACAAACAGCCCGCTCCAGGGCAGAGTTAAACCTTCCCAATGTGAACATGGGGCTGGTGGAAAGCACCAGCCTGGATGCCCTGGAAAGGGGGTGACCACACAGGGAATGGTCTCTGGCAACATAAATCACCTGAGCGCTAAGCAGGAAGATGCACTCTTGCTCCTTCCATAGCCTAGCTGTGCCCTTTCCTACAAGCCACCTCACTGTGCCTCAGTTTCCTTTCTACAACACAGGGAATATGGATGCTGGCTTCTCCCTGGAACATCTCTTGCCATGAGTGAGGGAAAAGTCACTATGCCAACAGCTGAATATTATTAAGCCATATCAGCTGAGATTGCTCAAGTAGATTCCTACATGGCATAGGTGGTGTGGTGGTGACATGGATGGCTGCTCACCATCACGCTGACTGCAATCCACTTATTTTCCACAAGGTACATGAACTACCAAATGCTCAGGCACATCTAGTCGCAACTGCAATGGGATGACTCTCCCCTGTGCAAGCCAGCGCTCAAGCCTCTTTGCCTTCTTTCATTTCATTTCACCCACGTTTATCTCTTCCCACCAGCCAAACTTAATATGCCTGGCAAAAGAAGGCCCCAGGGATTCTCAAGTCAGCCCAGGAACAATCTGCATGTGAATCAAGATTAAAGAAATCAGCTGAGTAAAAGTATAAAAGATGCAACTGTAATTTGTATTTATCTTGTTAGTTTGTTGGTACCACCCTCCTGCTCGGGGAAGGGCGAGAGCCTTCCTCTGGCTTCCAGAGCCGCAGGGTTGGGAACAGCAAACACACGCAGCAAGCTGCACACCTTTATTCGTCTGCCTTAACGCTACCCCTTCCTTTCATTGCCACCACCAACTGTCTGATAGCAACAGGGATTAAAGAGGAAAGCACTACTACATCTGCTCTGTGTTCAGGGAAGCTGAGGCACAGAAAGACTGATCCCATTCCACAAGAGCACATGCCATAGGACCAGGCATTGACACTGGTTCTTGAGGGCTACCGCGGCCAACAGCTGGAGCATCCTTACCGCTTTAGTGCACTGGACATCTTTCCCCAGCAGCCAGTTGAGCTCCAGGTTGCCTTCCCCCTGGTAGCAGGACTGCAGGCGGTCCTTGATCTGAGCGTTGATGGTGCGAATGGGGAAGACGCAGAGCGCAGAGTCGTCGGGTGGCTGATGGTACTGCTTCTGCCCCTTGGAGAAAATGGCAAAGAGGACATCCTCCTGGGCCGTGATGTTGAGGGACTTTGCCAGCACATCTCCTGGCTTGGAGAGGTACGCTGCTTGCAGGAGGCGGTACTCCGTGTCCCCCTTGACGCAGCCAAAGGGCAGGGAGACATAGGAGTGGAATTTGGGGTCGTCTTTGCAGAGACGGACAATGCGAGAAGTGTAAAAGAGATCGCTGGCCGAGTTGATGGAGACACCCTCTGGGGTCTCTGGCTGGACAGTCAAAAAATAGACAAAGTTGCCGCTGGCAAAACCATAGATGTAGAAGATGTCAAAGTGCGAAACAAGGGCCAAGGTATCTGAGGGGATTTTGATGAGGGATGACACAAAGTCACTGTGGAGCTCATAATCCAACATTGCTGATGACTCTGGGTCCCGGGGAAGTTTGCGGCTGGAGAGGGTGGGGAAATAATCCTGCTTCCCATCTACCGCTGTGCCAATGAAGAGCTTCCCATCTTCACCTTCCGAGCGCACGATCACACCATACATTGTGCCCGTCTTGTTGACACTGGAGAGGTAGTGCTCCTTTTTGTGTGAGGGCTCTACCAAGATGAAGAGGTCATCCAGGCGCAGCAGCTTGCAGACCCCTTGGTAGAGGCTGCCACAAGCCAGCAGCCGGTTCTCAGAGTAGTCAATGATCAGCAGCTTGTTGACATTGTTGGTGAGGGTGAGGATCTCGCTGCATGGTTGGACAATGAGGGGTGGGTAGCAGGATTTATTGTCCTCCTCAGGACCAGTTTTATGAGCCACCAAAATGGTTAGGTTACCCGAAAGCTTGTAAACCCTGTTGATAGCTCCAACGTAGACTGCTCCAGTGCCTTGGTGGACAGTCAGGTGGTTGAATGTCCAGTCCCGGTTCTCAGAGTGGAAAGTGCTGAACAAGGCATTGCTGGACACATTTCGGGAGAGCAATGCCAGGAAGAGACAGAGCAAAGCCACCGACCAACCATCGGAGTCCGGTACGCGAGGCCAGTTCTTCCTCTGATCCATCCTGGGAAAGGCAAACTTCGTGTTCCCTGTGTGTCCTGTGCCCCAGCAATGTCCCTCACATGGTTCTGGGGAAAGAAACACACAGAGCAAAGGATTAGATCCAGTGTGCCCTGCAGATAAAATTCAAAGGAGGCTTTCTAATTAAACAGTCCTTGAGATAAAGTGAGGACGTCGCTAAGCCCAACAAGAATTAAGGAGGTCTCCTAACTTATTGGTAGACAGTTCAGGCTTGATGTTTTGCCACTAGGTTCAGCCTCTGCGTATTAATTTGTTATGTGGTTTAGCTGTTTATAATGTACTCTGCTCAGCCATGGGAGGGGATAATCAGCTTCAGCCCATGACAAAGCTCGCAGCTCCCACACCCAACCATCAATCTGCAATCTTGGCTAAAAGGATGTCTCCTGCAGGGTATGTTGGTGGAAGCAACAGAGAAAATAAGAGGTGTTTTCTACCTTTAAATCCTCTATGATTTAATTTGAAAACCCGAAGAAGTCTCATGCAGGCAAGTTCATCGCGCATACACGCACCAAAGCCACCAGCATCTCCCCTCCACCCCTCCCCAGAGCCAGAAGTACCTCTGCAGGTGCTTTTCAGGCAGAAACTTCTCACTGCCTTCACAAGGTACTTTACTGCTGAAAAGCAGCTGCCACCAGGGTGGGGGCACATGTGGTTACATCAGCAACCAGGCACTGCCAGCAGCACCCCGTGCAGGGGAGAAACGACCAGTCTGGGGGCCTTGGATGAAGGAATTAGGATTGTTTAGTCTGGAGAAGAGAAGGCTGAGACCTTATTGCTCTCTACAGCTCCCTGAAAGGAGGTTGTAGTGAGATGGGCACTGGTCTCTTCTCCCAAGTAACTAGTGATAGGACCAGAGGAAACGGGTTCAAGTTGCGCCAGGGGAGGTTTAGGCTGGACATTAGGAAAAAAATTTTCACGGAAAGAGTTATCAAACATTGGAACAGGCTGCCCAGGGAGATGGTTGAGTCACCATCCCTAGATGTGTTTAAAGGTCATGTAGATGTGGTGCTTAGAGACTTGGTTTAGTGGTAGACCTGGCAGAGTAGGGTCAATGGTTGGACTAGATGATCTTAAAGGTCTTTTCCAACCTAAACGATTCTATGATTTCCTGCTCTAACAGAACTTGCGGGGGATGACTAAAACCTACACGAAGTGACAGCTTGGACACTGGGTCCAGATGACCTGAAGCCAAACAAATTGCTCACATGCCCTTCCCGATAGCTCTATGGATAACAGTCAGCAGTAGAGTGTCCTTCGACTGATGTGTTTTCACCCATACGGACAAGGCGAGGTAACCTCTGGCCAAAATCTATGCGGAAATGAGGCATGAAAGACAGGCAGGTTGGTTTGTTGTTTGTTTGCTGTTTGTTTCGGTTTTGTGGGTGCTCCCAAAGCACCTAGACCACATTGGGGTCCAAGGGATGGCTGGAGCCCTGCTGACCCCCATCCCCATCGCTGCTCACGCAGGCAGCTGTCAGGCTGAGTTAGGAATCACCAGGCTGGAATTTCCTTAGGAAGCAGGCGCTCACCTCGGAGAGCCTCTAGCTGTGCAAGGCATGTTTACATCAGAGCTTTCCATCCGCCCTTCCGGACAGCATGCACACACAGTAGCTGTGGAAGAGGATCCTTATAACCCTCTGCCTGCTTTACCTCATCACCTGGCACCTCTGCTAAGATGGCAGACTCCCCTAGCAAAAATATGGACATAAAAGACAATTCAAATCCATGCATTTCCATGTCTGTCTCATCTAAGGGGGGGTCTGGCTTGGACCATCCCACGCAGGAGGTATCGGCCCAGTTCCCAGCTCAGCCCCAGACTTCCAGCACCACCTCAGGCTCCCACAAAGCAGCTGGAAGTGATGCCAGCTGAGCACCCTGCAAGGCAGCAAGGACCCAGCTCAGCAGAGCTGCTCAGAGGAGCCGTGGGGCCAGCAGAAGAACACTCTGAGGTGGGCAGCATGTCAGGGCCCTGAGAGCACCCCCGCTCCAGGGCTCTGCACCTCCCTTCTCACCACAGACATCCCTGGAGGTCACCGGATTCTGTCTCATCCCTGTTATCACCTCCAGACCTGACCATGACTTGGACTCCTGGCTTGACCTCAACCTTACTCATTACCACAGATGTGTCTGACCTCCTGGACTCAGAAAACCATGACAAAGTTCTCCTTCATCCCAAATTATGCATTCCTTACACGCTCCAGGCTGGACAATCAAAGGAACCATTTCAGCCTGCCTTGGGGAGGGATGTTCTCCACCACCTCATGGCACCGCAGGGTCACACCAGTCCTGGCAAGAGGCTGAGGACGAGCCACCATTCCACCTGTCCTCTCTGCACCGAAGTCCCATCGCCTCCCACCACAGCCACGCAAGACCCAAGCACACACAGGGGAGAAATTTGCACTCTTGGCAGATCCGACTCTCCTCCCCTGCCCTGTGTGCAAACGCAGGAGGCTGTTCCCTAGCACAGCCCTCGCTCGGCTGTCCCCACCTGCGGGCAGCCACCGATTTGATTGATGCTGATCTCCGTTTTGGTATTTAAAATAATTCACGCTGCTGAAAACCTACACTGAGCTCATAAGCGAGTGTCACCGAGTGGCCGCTCTTTAGGCTTGTTAACGCCAGGAGCTGGAGACGGGTGTTTCTGAAAGGTGACAAAGGAGCTCTGTCCCCGGGCTGCACGTCTCGGTGTCACTGACAAGACAGGAGAAAGAGAGCGGTAATGGGTTTCTCATTCTGCTCAGGGATACATTTCCCCGGCTGCTTGCTTCTTATTTCCAGTCTCTTAATTTCCACCTTTGGCTGAAGCAGTTTCTCTCTCCCAGCTAGGACGCGGACGCCGCTGCATTCTTATTATTGTTTGGGTGATTGTGGCAGAAAGCAGCTGCCCGCACTGCGGACCCGAACGTGCCACGACAGCACTGGGGTGACCTCTCCTCCTTTTCTCTTTAAATTTCCCAGTCAACATCCCAAAACTGTTCTCTGAATCCAGAATCTTTCAGAAGGGCACAAATCAAACAGTTCCCAAGGATCTGCTTGGAGGAAGGCTCTCCATGCTGCCCACCCACATAAGGGGTCACCCGCAGTGGGCACCAACGACCCAGTCAGGGACACCGGGATCTCAGAGCAGCTTTGCTCTTGGATAACATGGCAGTGCAACCCGAGACACCGAGAAGTCTGTGTGTGTCACTGGCAGGGAGTAGCCAGTCGGCAGCACGGTGCCTTCTTGTAAACACATAGGGAATCCTGCACCATGGAAGAGCTCAAGAGGAGCCCAGGGAAGCCGGCAGGAGCAAAGCAGATATGGGAGTCCCACGGAGCGGCTGAATCAGTGGCAGAGCACCTCCAGATCAAGGCACAAGAAACCTTGAGCACCGCGGTGCCCCAGGCAAATGCTCGGACACGGCCACCCGACTCCCCTTGCCTTGGGGAGGGCACAGGGGCAGTGGACGCAGCACCACAGTATCCCCGGGGTTGGCAGGGACCTCTGGAGATCATCTAGTCCAACCCCCCTGCCAGAGCAGGGTCACCCAGAGCAGGTTGCACAGGATGGCATCCAGGCGGGTTTGGAAGGGCACAGGGAAAGCAGGCTCTGCCCTGGGCGGCACACGTGGGCTTTTCTCCAAGGCCAGAGCATCCCTCGCTAGCAGGAGCCCAGCAATAAAGCCTACCTCCGATTCTCCTTCCCAGAGATGCTTCTGGGGCGGAGGGCTCCGGTTCAAGGGAAGTCCAGAGAGTGAAAGAAATTCTGCAGAGAACGGGGAGGCTCCGCCGTAACGCTCAGCACACGGCCGTTCTCCTGCCTCGGCAGCTTTCCGGTTTTTAAAAAGTTGTTCCATTGCAAAGTGAGAAAACAACAGTGCAAGCTAGAAATCAATAAATCTAAATAATTACATTTTATATACATATACACATATGAGACAACAGAAGCTTTTCATTTAGACTACGGCGGTTTTCTATCTTTTCCAGCAACGTTTTTGTTCAGAAACAGCCCAAAAGCCAGAGCCGGTCCGGAGCTGCTGCGCAGCAGAGCTGAAGCCGAACTTCTCTGCGGTGCCTCGCAGTGAGGGGCTCACGAACAGCCGCTGCCAAAGGCAAGCGAGATCATCCGGGAAGAAGAATCCACACTTGCAAACATGATTTGAAGATGACGGAGCCTGGCCGTGAACTGACATCCTACCCAAAGGAGCCAGGGGACACCAATCTGCCCCCGGCTCCGTGTCACCCCGTGGGAGCAGCTCCCCGGGGCTGGGGTGGGCAGGCAGGGGGCAACGTGCGGGTGCAGGACCCAGATGACGCAGTGCTCAGGGATACGGATATCAAACACCAGAGACCCACTGCGTGTCCTACGGAGGAGTTTGGGGATGGCTCAGTACAGCTGGGGAGTTAAACACCAGGGAAACAGGAGGGTGGGCAACTTTAACTGATCCTTAATACTATTTGACCATTGAATTTTCCCTCTTTTTTTTGGAAGCGAGTTTAAAATATGGCCTCAAAAGCAATCTGAAGCTATTAGTAACGCAAGGTGAAAGAGAGAGTAAATTCAGGGACACAATATAAACCCAAGCAGCTGAAAGGCCTCAATTAAGCTGAAAGGAGTTATCTGGTATTTAAATAATTATTAGATTGAAGGAATAATCACAGGTCTGAGCCGATTTTTTTCCCCCACTGTCATCCTAATGGAGACTATAATATTATTATTCAAATGCCCATGATTCTCATTGAGGGGGGAAGAAAAAAGGGCTCATTTAATCTCCATGCGACAGGGCTTCAGGAGGCCCGATTAGTCATTTCTTATTTCAGCTGTCACTCACTCACGGGCACCACAGTTTGTCATTAGTGGTATTTTATGCACACGAAAAGAAAAAAAAGGAACGAAAAAGGGAAATTAAAGCAAAAACAAAAAGAGAATCTCCTGCAGAAAATGACGGATCAAAGGAACAATTTTGATGTCACCAGTGCAGCAGCTGCATTTGCTTCACGGTGCCGGTATCTATTCTTTTGGGGCAGGGTTGGTCTCGTGAGCAGTGGTTTATAGCACAGCCCCACGCCAGCACCACGGTGCCCTCCCCGATCTCCGCTGCTCCATGGGGTCCTGCACTCCTGGGACACTCCATCCCCTCCGGAGGCAGCAGCTCCCACACCCCCAGCACCTCCGAGACACAGCAAACCTCTGCACCCACCCCAGCATCCTCACCTCTGCCCTCCCAGCCCCAGCTCTCAGCATCCCAGTGCCACGGGCTTTTCCCAGACTGTCCCTGCATCGCCGCCAGCCCAGAGCCCACCAGGGTCCCCAGCCACCCCGCAAAGGGGCAGCAGAGCGGGTGATAAAACCCACGACGGTTTTTCTCCTAAGGCCACATGGGTTTGGGGAGCTGCCGCACAGAACGAAGCCTCCTGAGAAATAACCGAGCTTGCGGGGAGGGGGACAATGGGCCCAGGATTGCTTTGTAAGCTGGAGGTGGATTCTGCCCTTTTCGCTTTTTATAGTCAAATAAGATTCATTGCTGCGAGGCCGGGAGCAGGGAGACCGGCTGGCTCGCGCTGCTGACCTCCCCTGCAGGTCACCGGGCTGTCAGAAATCCCCCAGAATTATCGAAAGGGTCACCAAAAGGGCAGGCTACACTATATAAACTAAAATACAAGAACAAACCATTCAGAACAACCTCACCCTTGCACCAGCCTGACCCTTACTCTTTGCACTGGCTCCATATTGTATCTGCCAACTGGAATGAGGGGAAAAAAGCTGAGAGTTTGGCTGTTTTTTCGTAGCAAGTGAGAACGCGCGTGCCAGGTCTGCATCCCTCCTGAAGTTCATCGGGAATTTTTCTGTAAAACCTTTCCAACCACTAAACTTGCCGTAGTGATTTACCCCCTTTGAAGAAGTGATATTCAGGACGCATTTGTCAGCTATGGAGGAAGACCTTACAATAATTAATAGGGTTTTGGTTTAATTAGACAAAAGCTCTGAGCCAAACTGTCTGATCTAAGCATCTCTGAGCTCTGGGATGCTTCCAGCCCGGATCAGAGGTCCAGGTCTCAGTCCTGCCTCCTCGGCCAAGCCACCGCAGCCAGACGAGCCCCGGGCTGCCGAATCCCTCCGTACCCAGCAAAAACTTGTACACCCGCTTGCACAAGCCCCTTCCCTGCTCTCAGTGTCTTCACCTCTTTCTCCTTGGCACATTCCAGCCCCGGATTTTCCTGGCCATCCCGGAGCGGGGCTGCTGGCAGCCTCAGCGCCCATCGCACACCGCAGCGGCAGCGCCGTGTTTTAAACCCGGGTCGCGTACAGCAGCCAGCTCAGGCGTTCGCTTTAGTTTGACACCAAGTGAAGCTGCTGGCAGCTTGATGTGAAGTAATTACAGTTTTGTAATACAAAGCAACGAGGAGGGCTCCTAGCACCTTTTCTTCGTTGTTGGTTTGTTTTTGGGTTTTTTTTGTTTGTTTCTTTTTATAAAAAAAAAAAAAGAGTATTTTGACCCTAACAACAATAAGAGCAAGTTGTAAACCACCAGCGAGATGCCCGGCGTCAGGTCTGCGGTGTCTGCAGCAGTTACCGGACCACAGGGAGGACGAATACCAAGCCTGTCCTAAAGCATAACCTGCAACGCTGAACCCTTTGGGTTTCAGGCTGAAAACCACCTTTATGCCTCACCCTTCTGCTCCGCGGGGCCGTGCTGGCAGCCGCAGGCAGGAACCGCGCCGGGAGCTGTGTCCCCACTTCCCCGGAGCTGCTTATTCACGGGGATGGTATTTCACAGGCTCGTCAGCTTTCTGAGAAAGAGTTAAGAGGGCAAAATACAGTATTGTGATTATTGCTTCCTCCAGCCCTGGGACAAGGAAGAGGAGGGGAAGAACGAAACCCAGCCATGAAAAGGCATTTCCCTGATAACAAACACGATTGCATGAATTATGCGCAAAATTTGTTCATATTGTCCAGACTTCAGATATTGTTTATACAACGCATACCGGATAAGCCACCTCTCCCCCCCATCTCTCTCTTGAGCACACACATCCCAACAGGTCTGGGGTAAAGACAAACAGAAAATCCCAGGGGGAGACCTGCTGTAAGCCCCATCTTTGCAACTGCATTTCGGAGGGCACGGCGCAGCACCCTGACCTGACGTTACTCCTGCCTTGGTCCCAGACTTGCTGAATAGACCCGCACAAGTCGTGTTACTCAGCCTCGGTTGTTCCACCTGTGAAATGGGGATAATGCTTTCATACATGAGGCACTTGGATGTTCAATTGATGGAAAACTCAAAAGGGAGTTAAGCAGGCATAAACTGCTGTAGTAAAGTACGTGTAAGGGACTGGTTTAGCGCTTCTTGGTGTGTCTCTGTTCATAAACTCTTTGATCAGAGATTATTAAGCAGAGCAGGGCTACTCTCCCCTGACAGCGGCAACAAGCAAACATAGGCACAGCTATCTCTGACCCCCAAGGATGCTGAAACATCCCTGCGACACAGTGAGGAGGCATCTCTTTAACGGTGACAAAATCATCACCGTCTCCAAGGGAGCACTGGCTCCTCTGGCAGATCTAAAACAGGACCACAGCTGTGGCTCCGGCGTGGCTTACACCCAGCTGTGCATTGCAGCTGGAGACATTTAACCCACCAACCCCAAAAGACGTCCAGAAAATTTCATAATCAACCTAGGACACCTAGGTGGCAGAAATTAGACACCTTTTTCTTTCCCTGTGCTGATACTTGACACTTGCTATCTGAGAAACTACAGCTGGCAGCTATTGAGCTCCAAGTACACTGCTGTGAAACAGCTTATAAATTACCTTGCATCAAGAGAGGTGCTGGGAAAAGAGGACTTTATTCACCATGCAGTCCCTGAGGACAGACCCAAGGCTGGTGACAGCACCATGCACCAGAGCAGAACAGACCCTTATTTTCCTGATTGCCTTGAAGTATGACACAAAGGGAAAATTTAACAGTTCTTGAGTTTCATAGCTGGTTTATTCAAGTTTCGGGAAGTCTCAGTTTCATCCAAACCTGTATAAACAGGTCAATGGCTTTGGATAACATTAAATCATACAAATTTGTGGCCAGAAAGTTGTGATTCTCTAATCCAGTCTCCTGCTGCAGGGACCAGCTATAATCATAATTCAAGAGATGTGGCTCTAAACTGTCCTTGAGGACCTCCAGAAACAGAGTCCACAACCCCCCCAAGCAATCTAGGTCAGAAAGTGCTTTTTCTAGTTTCTTACCCAAGTCCTGATGGACTGAGGTTTATCCACCCCTCTTCACTGGGGCACCTGAACATCCTTTGATTATTCACGGACTTTATTCCCAACAAAATAGAATTTAATGGACGGTGACCTTAGGTGCAAGCAGATTAAACAATTAAATGATTTGCCCAAGGCTAGTCAAAAGGTCCCAGTGGCAAAGCTAGGAGTTTTATCTCCTGAGCCTCAGCCCAGCGCTCTCTCCCCAGGTGACATCCAGCTGCAGTTTATTACAAGAGAATATTACAGTGCAGCACGAGGGAAGATCACAGAGCGGCCATCGAACTGGAGGAGAAAAATAAGCAGCAGCTTCTCCTGGCCTCACTCCAAGTGCACCACAGGCAAGTGAAGAACCCCAGCTTCAAATTAAATGGGTCCCCAGCCACTCCATTAAACAGAAATCCTGAAACAGAAATCCTTTGGCTGTGCCAGCCCTGTACAGCGAGTGGTGTTCGTTATCCCCAACATTCCCTACGGCAGCCAGATGTATTTACACAGTAGCCACAGTGCTGTTACCTAAGTAAACCAGGAAATTGTACATTTGTTAAAATTAGGCTCCGAGATGCTGAATCCCCAACTGTGCAGCTATAGATTTCACTCAGCCAGCAGCACTGAAATTATTAAGAGCATGCCAATGCCAGCGTGCGCATTCAGGCACGTTTCCCCATTCGAGAGGTCTTTACTGGTTACGATGCTCCATGTGAATCCAGAACTGGATTATGTTTTCCGATTATGAGCAATAACCACCAAGTCAAGCCTACACCAGCGCAGGCCATCGTGCTGTCCATCACTGCGCCTTCCCCCGTCGCACCGGGAGGGTAGGGGTGGTACGGCACCAGACTGGGGCAGGAGCTGTCGGGATGAGAAGTGGAGGAACACGCAAGGGGAAAGGTTCATCCCTGGTGCAGGACCGGCACCGTCGGCTCACTGCTTTGCTCCAGATTTCAGCTGCCAGTCACAATGCTGGCATTCCCACCGCAGAGGTGGAAGAAATTATCATCCAGGTACCACCGTGGGATCACAAGGATTTGGAAAGGCAGAACAACTGCAAAAGCCCTTAAATTAACAACGAAACCGAAGCAGACAGGTTGATGCAGGAGAGAGCCACAGAGCACTGAAGAACCCTTCAGGGACCATTAACCAGCCCTCGTCAGGCCTGTCTTAGTGGAAGTATGTGCTATGAACTGCAGTCAACACCAGCTTTATCAGCGACGTGAAGGAAGTGACTTTACCTCTCAAAGCCTCTTTACCCGGGGTTGCCTGCCCTTTTAAGTGCATCGCTGGGGTGCCTGATGCAGTTTTTGAAAGTGTTTCGAGGTGCCTGAACCCTGAGAAATGTAAAGCATCTTCATTCCCTGCCCAGTCCGCTTCACCGAGCGTGACAAAGCAGCGACCCTCGCAGAGCTCACAGGCACGGGGACAGCGGCTGGTTGCCGGCAGGATCCCAGTGGGCCTCGTGCATCAGCACCCAGGGGGCTCCCAGTGCTGGCAGCCAGGTGTCCCCAGCCTGGTGCTCTGGGCTCCAGCCGAGGACCCCAAAGCCTGGAGTTATCTCCGCTCCATCCCACCATCAGCTGAACATCATCTCCTGTTCTACAGCATTTGGACATTAGTGTCTACCTGAGAAAGTGGCTTCTTCCCACTCATGTGCTCCATGCTCCTCTGCCCTGCTTTTCAATTTCAGAGCTCTGGCAGATCACTGATTAATTCAAGCCTGTTTAATAACCCTTCTGTTTAGATGAAACAAGCTGTCTTGTTTTCTTTATTTTTAACACTAACTCTCATTTCTTTGCTAAGGATCTTTCTGTCATTTAAAAACTCCTCTCTGCAACGACACTGACGATACGACAGAGAAAGCATCTGCTTACGTCCACATCAGCCAGAAGTTACCACATGAGGCTGAAGGAGGACTGGATACTTTGATGGGCAAAACCTGAGCTTGTCTTGCAAAATCATTAGCATCTCTCCACTTGCTGTGGCGAATCCCTGTATAGCTCAGACCAGAGTACAAGTGCCAGGGACCGCGGGGCCAGCTCCAGACAACATGGGCAAGAGAAAAGGAGCGACAGGGGAGCCAGAGCGCCCAAACTCCTCCCGTGGCTCATCCACAGGGAGAGGCACTGCGCTTCTCCACCCTGTCGTGGGTGGGAAACACGCCTCGGAAAACCTGAAAGCTGTTAAACTGCTGCAAGCTCTGCCCCACGCTGTGCCCCCGGCACAGCAATCGATTGGCAATGGCCAGGCGGGCACGGAGCCCGGCAGCTGCTCCCACCGCCACAGCTTGGCCTCGCAGCAGCGCCGCAGCCCTCTCCCCCCGCAGTGACCCCCAGCTTCACTTGCCATCACCTGCTCTCCCATGGTGTCCGCATGCCGGAGGGGTTTCGAGGCACCGGCTGGTTCGCAGCGTGACGGCTGCCCAGCGGAGCCTCCTCCCTCCCCACCCGCTGCAACCCCCAAGTGCGGCACACAAAGAATAACAGACACACAAGGACCCAACTCCCGATGGGAATGAGTTGGAGCCTCTCAGCTGTCTCCTGCCTCTTTGGATTTCAAAGCTGCACTTGTCTGTAGAGCAACTGAGTCATTTCCTTCCTACATCCAGCCTATCAGACTGGATCCAGCAGTGCCCGGAAAACAATAAATCATTCAAGGACTTGTAAGGCCATATTTCACAGGAATGCAGCAAGCCTGCCTGCTTGGAGAGCCCCTCGCACACCCTTTAATTCAACACTCCTCCGTGGAAGCTGTCTTGTCCTGGCCCCAGTCCCATCCGAGCACAGCAGCCGTCCCCATCCCTGCCGCTCCCACTTCCCAGGGCAGCACCAGGGCACTCCAGATGCCCGAGCATGGACCAGCACCCATGGTCCACCTTGGTGACACCTTCTCACCAGCCCTGACCAAATGCATCACCAAGGGGCTGGTGGATTACGAACTGATAATGAAATTTCCTTGATTCCATAAAATGTATGGAGGATCCAGGAGGGAGGGAAGCTATAGCTGAATTTGTTGCAGGACTTCACCAATACTTTGGCAGGCCGAAGGATGGCTGCGGCAGCAAGGGAGTTTGCTCTATAAAATACAGCGGAGCAAAGCAACACATGAGAACCAGTGCAGGTTGTAGGAATACTGTCAGCTGGTTCAATTTTGTAAGTATCTCCTTTACAACCACAAATTGGTTTTCCAGATCCACAACGCATTTATATCAAATCCATCAGGATTGTTGGGGACAAAACCAAGGCAAAAGTCAATGATTTGAGCTATATACAGCGTGAGAGCTGCAGAACTTCCACCGAAACAACAGGGTTGAGATGCTCGGCCAAAAAGAAAGTCTCTCCGCAGCCAAATTTGAGTTTCCATGCAGCTCTGAGGAAAACTGGTGCATTTTCCAGGTTCGCACCAGTGTTGCTTCCATCATCTTTTTAGAGGTCCGAAGCAAAGCCCAACTGATCTACATTAACATTCATAACACTGTTAACAAATGATCCCACATACATCAGAACAACCAAATGACAAGGGAGTGGATATTATGTCCTCTTCCGTAACAAGATGGCTAAAGCAGATAATCTGGCAAAGTGTCATGTTTATAATGGAAATTTGCAGCGAACGTAACAAGAATTGTCAGGGATGAACAAATGAGTTAATATTTTGCTTTTCCTCAAGTTAAATTTCGCATTGTTTGTAGGAAAAACGCTGGTTTTGGGTTTTTTGGTGGTTTTTTTTTTTTAAATCTTGAAAGGAGAAGGAAATTAAGCCAAAGTTGTTTGGTTTTCAATAGGTTTTTGCAGCTCACTTACAGGTCAGTGTGAGAGCAGGGAAGGTGAGCTGCCCAAAGCCCTGTGCCAGCAGGACTTGTGCCCAGGGAGACCCTACCTGCTCCACTGCAGCGGTGCAGTGCTTTTCTCTCACCAGCCACTGTCTTCCACCTGCTCCCCAACTTAAAGCTTTCAAACTTTGAGAGCATTGCCGTGTTTTCTGAATCACCACGGATATTGACTCTTCAAGGTACCGAAGTTTGGGCTGTCTGGCCCAGAAAACTTTTAAAAACAGCTAGCCCTTCAACTGGACTACCAAAAATCACTTGTCCTCTTAAAAGTAAATGAGAGCTCGTATCAAGAATGGGATTGACGTACAGCTCATTTCATACAAGTCTGCAAGGAAGCGAATGGTTAAAAAACACATTGCTGAATTCACACACAGAAGTGAAGAGCTCCATCTGCAAAGTCAGTCTGATCCCACCCAACTTGTCACTCCTGAGGTGAAGCCTCCCAGTGACCCAGTACCCTGGGTAAGGTTGGTTTGTTTTTGGTTTTTTTTTAAAACAAGCTATACAACAGACTTGGAAGTCCTTAGAAGAGCCTCTGCTTTTGTTTCTTGCTGAGAATTTGTTCTAGCACTTCTCAGCTGAGCCCGGGACAAGGTTGTGACCACCTCCAAGTCAGAAAATTTATTTGGTGGAACCGATGGAACAGATTTGCCCCTGTCACACAATTTATGCCTTGAAAAGCCAAGTTACGCAAGTGCTTGTACCAGCACCTTATTATATCCCTGTGGACAAGCAAAGGGGCTCCTGGCTCTTTCTCCCAGTGAACTCTGGGGTGCTTGCCCACGCTCCTTGGTTGCTATGAGATTTCAAAGACAGTCTAAACCTGCTGCCACCAAATGGGCCTTTAACAATTCCTGCTCCATAAGGCTTCTCATCTGCCAGTCGAGCCAAACACACCACAGTCCACTGATCAGAGAAGGGCTCGTCACTGCCGCTGCAATTAACTCCTTGTGAACTGCAGAGAAAACTTTATAACTAGGAGAGAAATAGCCCACGGTGAACCTTTTGCTGCTGCATCATCTCTCAGCCAAATAGATTACCGACGGTGGATGTTTTTCATCTGGCCCCTCTAGCTTCTGTAACACAACGGATGATGCCTCGGTAATGTTAAATTGATTTGGAAAAACAGAGAGGCAGACATCAAAGGTCAGAGTTTTTAGAAGGTTTAGGGCAAACACAGAAGCATTCCGCATTCCAAGGTGGACTTTGAGAAGCTCTTACTCCCAATTTGTTTACTCCAGATGTCGGGAAGAGCTCTCCCCCCTGTAAATACATAAGCAGCATCTTTGGAAAACACTCAATACACAACAAACCGACTCAGAAAAACCAGCCCTCACCTAGCAGTCTGACCACGGCAAGCAGTCTCGCCTTTCTGGCTCCCCTACGTCTCCCAGAGTCAATGAGGAATGAAGAAGTCAACTGAGGAAGGCATTTCTGCACCTTCATTCGTATTTGTGCCCTACCCTCAGCATCAACACTAAATAAAATGAAAACAGTAGAAGAAATATTTAGGGCCCGTGGTGGTACTGGTAAAGTCTGCTTCCATGACAAACCAGCGCTCTCCTGTGCCCGTGTGAATTTTGATAAAGCAGATGTCTACCGCATCCACAAAGTCACATCTCGTCAAACCCCAGGGTAACGGAGATGCTCAGAGAACACACAGTCAGACCCAGCTGCCCCCCGAATCCCACCGACACCTGAGCAGCGGGACAGAAACTCCGAGCTGGGGCTTTGCTGCCGGGACCTCGCTGCGCTCCCACACCACGGTCGGAGCTGCGGCACCCCGACCACGCTCTCTCGACACCCAGGAGAGCAGGAGCTCCCACATTTTAGCCTCAGCGCAGATTTAAAACCTGCGAGATGGCAAATCTTCAGTGTAAGATTAATTTAGCCAGTTAGGAAACCTACAGGCACGCTCCCTTTTCCTCCCCACCCCACCTCTTCGCACTTCCATTAAAAACGAAAAGGAAATTCACAGGCTTTTTTGTTGTTGTTTAAATAACATTACAGGCTGTGACACAAACCAGCAAAGGCAGGAAATATGATCATGAGGGCAGTGCTCCATCCTCTGCTCCTGTCGCTGTGACTTTTTGGGGACTTGGCAAATGAATGAGCAAAGGAGACAGCCTGCATGTTTTATGGAGTTGAACTGTAACATCCCTGTTAAGCAGCCAACTTACCATTCCTCTGCTCTGACATCCATAAATCTACCCAGCCACGGGGAACAAAGCTCTTCACATGAACTGGCTACACATGAATCCCTCGTATTTGGCTACCTGGGCAAGCAACCAGCCTGCTGTGGGCTGCGGCACTCGCTGCCGCTTTTGTAATATTCCTGAAGAAGTGGGAAATCACCTATTTTGGTAACACAACTTGGGAAGTTTTAATCCCGCTACCGACACACTCATGTTCATTACAGCACCTGCTTTTCCAACAGCCAGTTCCCAGAACCTCAGCTTCCTGCTCCTGGGGGGAAAAATGGGCACTTTAAGGTATATATACATATATTTAAAAAAAAAAAAAAAAAAAAAAAAAAAAAAAAAAATCTCGACAAGGGGAACTCTGAAAGCCCAGCAATTGGGAAGCAAATAAAAAGAATTCAAAGCCTCTCACAGATTTTTGCTGCTGTAACTGTTCCTACAGAGATAATCTCAAAACCTTGGAGCTCAAACTCACTTTTTGGAAGCTCATTCCCAGTTCAACAAACCAAAACGGTGTTAAGCATGAATGCCGAGGAAAATCCCAGCACGCCTCCAGACTTCTGCCCTTCTCTCACTGGATGCCCAGTTTCCTCCACCACCTCCAGCACACCGTGCCGCACACGAGCCAGCGCTCCGAGCTCTCTTACCACTGACATGAAACCAACACGGAGGAAAAACTACACATAAATCTCTCCGGGAAGCATTTGTTCCCAGGCTCGCTGAGCCTGGAAATAACACAAGGAACTTGTTCCACGCTGAGTCAGGGTCTGACGGCGGCTCCCAGACCAGCCGCGGTGGATGCGCTTCCTTCCCAGCGCGCGTCACGGGCAGCAGAGCGAGCGAGCGACAGCCCAGTGCTACCCCAGAGGCTTCCTGTTTTCCCCAGTGTCGCTTCCCGAGACACGGTACAGGGAAACAGGGCTCCAGAGCCTGACACCGAGCTGCTGCGGGAATTAAACCCACTGTTTTTCAAATGCTGTTAAGAGCCAGCCAGGAGCTGAAAGCAAAATAAGCTGTTTCCTTTAACCTTCCCTGATGTACACGGGGAACGGCCTCTCCACAGGCTATCACTCCCCCATCCAACCACCCCTTTACTGGGAAAACGGAGTAAGATTTGCCAGTGCATCCCAAGGGCTTCCCTTCGCACATCCCAGCACTCCCATTGCTGAGCCCCATGCCCCAGTTGAGGCCACAGCAGGTGGGAGCCGCTGGTCCAGCCCTCGGGGAGCCCTCCCGGCCCCTCCAAGCCCCCACGGAGAGGCAGAGGCCGGGTCCATGCTCAGCTCCTCCTGCCTGCACCCACTCTTCCAAACAGCCTCCCGCTCACATGGATTTTTGCTGCTGTAGCTGCTCCCACAGAGGCTTCTGCTAGAGCAGAACCACCATAAAACAGCACCTCCCCTTGCTCCCACCAGCACCAGTGCCCTCGGCTGGGCTGTGAGCCCCGCTCTGGTGTTACGTGGCACCGGCACCCATTGGCAGAGCCCGGACTGCTCCCGGGAGCAGCTCGCCACCGAGCCCGAGCAAAGGCTGATCCAACATCCACTTACCGGGCTCGGGAGGAGGCACAGCCAGGAAGGAGACTGCCCTTCCCGTCCAGCTCCCAGCCGCGAGGCACCGGGCTCATGCTCCAGCACCAAGCCCCCGCCGTGCTCCGAGCCCCCTCCTCGGTTGCGCAGCCCCGGGTCAGCCGGCGGCTCCGTTAATGAGCCCTGAGAAAGGAGCGGCAGCAGCGGGAGGAGGCGAGGTGAGAGGTCAGTGTAATATTTACTCAGACGTCACCTTTCACTTTTATGAAGCGGGGAAGTGGTGCCGGAGCAGGAAAAGGGCTGCGAGGGACGTTCCTGCCTGGGAAGCCACTGTCACACCAAGCACAACACACCACCGGCTCCAGAGTGGCTCCGCAGAGCCAGGGCCTGGCTGGGGCAGGAGCCCTCCATCGGCTCCTCAGACCCCCAAAACCGCATGGGGCTGGGGACGGGCTCTGGGCTCTTCCCACCATCACTGCCATCTGCCCCATCAGAGGGAATGGCTGGGGTAGGCAGGACCTCTGAAGAGCAGAGAGCCTCTCCAGGTCCCCCGTGCTTCAGGAGATCCCCAGCCAGACAGGAGCCCATCACATGACGGGGCCGTCCCGTGATTTTAAGGAACCCACAGGAGACGAGGCACACGCTGCAGGGTGCTAAGATAGAAATGAATCAGCTGGATAACAAAATTTCCCCAGTGGATTTGTTTTTTGGAAGAACTATCTCCTCTGCCAAGTGGTGAGATGGTACCGAACATGCCTCCCTCCGCGGGGCTTTGTCACCGCAGCCCCACGCAGCGCAGGGCTGGTCCTCCCTGCTGCCCTGGC
Organism: Burhinus oedicnemus; assembly: GCA_008921705.1. NCBI lineage: Eukaryota > Metazoa > Chordata > Aves > Charadriiformes > Burhinidae > Burhinus > Burhinus oedicnemus. The sequence continues at coordinate 1,183,608 of VFFE01007112.1, read as the reverse complement.
TGGCAGCGCTCCCCCAGGCTCGCTATCGCTCTGCCTTTTAAGATGATCTGGGCTTTTTTTTTTTTATAACGTGTTTCTGATGCCTTTTATCTCTTGCTCTGAATGTAATTTTAGCCCAGGCAAAGCAGGATTAAATTTTCATAATACGATACATTTATCTCGCTTTTCATTCCCCCCCCCGTCACCACCTCCCAGTTCGATTTCATCCAAACAGAAGCAGCGATTACGGTGAGAAACATGAGATGGGCTCTATCCGATAACGGAGGGGAGGGCACCTCTTTCCCAGCACCCTGTCCCTGGCAGCCCCCCGTCCCTGGCAGCCCCCCACCACGCAGCAGCCAGCATCCCGGCACCCAGCCTCAGGGTGACAGCATCGCTCAGGCCCCCTGAAACGCACAGATGGACCATAATGCAGACTCAAAACCCCGCAGAGAACACACAGCAGATTAGGTACATCACTGACATATGTTGCACTCCTGTGTTTGGTAAACTTATGCTTTCTTGGTGAAGTCCTGCTCCAGCATCCTTGCCCCCACCCAAGCAGCTCCCAGCGCTTGGGCTCGGACCACGATGGGATCGAGGAGCCACAAGCCACAACAGGGAGCCACACTTTCCTGGATAAGGAGCAAGGAGAGGCAGCAGCCAGCCTGCCTTGGCTGGGAATGTCTGAAAAGCACTAAAATCCTCCTGCGCTCCCCCCTCCAAGTGCTGTGTTCGGCAAAGCGCCGGGTCAGACTGGCAGCCCCCGTAACCCATCCTCATCCTCCGAGGGACCGGGGCTCCCGCACCAGCCAGAGCTGCATCTCAGCGCAGCTTTGCCAGTTGCTGGGTTTATGTTCATTTTTCAGTTGGCCTTCGCCAGCCTGATCCGGAGGATCCCCTCTAGTGGGATAAGGAGGAATTTCAAGCCCACATCCCATTCCCATCTCCTCCTGAGCTCTCTCTGCACCAGCCACCGGCCGGCCCCACTGCCCAGGGTGGGCGGTGGGCTGCAGCGGGGAGCCGGCTCACAAATTACTCGCCCCGCTTTGCCAGAGCCATTTGGGGTGAAGTCAGAACCAGGCTGGAAAGGCAGATGCCGGGAAGGCGGCGCACATGGGAAGGACCGGAGGAAGAAGACAGCAGACATCAAGGATAAATCCCTTTCAGAGCAGCAAAGGAGGGGATGATGACTTCCATCAGCAAAACATCTGCCTTTGACAATAACGTGCCACCTGGCCACATGCTTCACCAGCAAGCCTGGTGGAAAGCGGGCTGGAGGCGTCGTGGTCGCCCTGCAACCAGGTTGGTGCAGCAGCACGTGGGAGCCCGGCCCGAGGCACCCGCCGGGTGCGCTCGCAGCCCGTCTCCCTCGCTGGCACTAAATCACACAGTAAATACATATATTTTCGCTGCAGAGAAAGAATCTGAACACAAGCCCCGGGCAGCCGCCTCTGCCGCCCAAGGACAGCGCGCTGCCCTCAATTCTGCTTTTGTTCCTGCTTTGCTTTTCATCCCGGAGGCTCCCTCTGCACCACTTTTGCAGACAAAGAGCTCGTGGCCTCCTCAGACCAAAACGCCTTCAAGTCTCGCACAGCGGAGCCGTGCCCTCGCACCCTGCGCCGTGCCCCGGGAAGGGAAGGTGGGCACCCAATTAGCAGAGCTAAGGAGATCGCGCACAGGATGCTCTTGGTGATAAAACACATCGGATCCGGCCATCAGTGTTCGAGGCTCAGCCCGGGGAAGAACTTGGTAGCACCTTTTCCCCCTTGGTTCCCTCTTGCCCTCCCCTTTGCCGTTGTGGCAGTGGCCTCCTAGCCAAGCTGGTTAAGAGATTAACACTCTAAAAACCACATTTACTCTAATTAGCCATGAAATCTTTGTAACTAAGTGAAAAAATGTTTCCCTTGAGGGATTTTTGTCCATTCATCACTGTTTGAATTGCCGGGGAGGGAGGGGGGGGGGGAAGAGAAAAGAGGGGGGGAAGAGAGAAAAACCCCTCAGATCTAATGAATTAATAGCAGAACGCCCTGGGGGAGCAGCGGGCTCCTACAAAACACGGGCACCTCAAAGGGGGCTTTTCACAAGGCTCGCCGAGGGGACGCTTCTGAATTATTTCGAGTTAACAGACTGTAACACAATGCTCCGCTCCCCCTACGAGCTGGGCAGCTTGGCCAGTGCGCTGCCCAGGGACGGACAGACGGACGCTGTGCCCGGCTGTGTGCAGACAGCTGGGTGTCCCTGCCCTGCGGGCAGCTGGCGGGGGGAAAGGGGGCTGTGCTGGCAGCACCCCCCAGTTAGTATTTTACTGGGAAAAACATTTCAGAAGGAGTTTGGTGGGAGGGGGGGGGCAGAGAATCTTGCCACAACTTAGGCCCATAAATATTTCATATCGCTGGAATAAGAACGATTATATTCCTGCCAGCACTTTTCTTGTGTATTTTAAATGTGTCACCGCCTTCTACTTTCTCCCCGGTTTGTGTTTCTTGTAACAGGCCCATGAAATAAAGATTAGCTGAATAATCAAGAGTGTTTAGAAATGTGAAGGGGCCTGTCTCAGGAGCACTGCATGCTCAGGTTCATCTTTTTTTTTTTTTTTTTTTCTTTTTTTTTTTTTTTAAGGAT